>JAEANM010015048.1:0-13766 GCA_017656035.1 Myanophis thanlyinensis
TTATCCTTTCTTTTCTTTCAAAATGTATTTTAATTTCCCCTGTAATGTAACATTCTACTATGCTTATGTTTGCAACAGGCAAGTCAGCATGGAAGTCAGTAATGGAAAAAAAGGGATAAGAAAACATATAAATGATATAGGCTTTTGCTTTGAAAATATAATTTCATGTGCAAAAAAAAAAAAAAAGTGTAAGCAAACAACAAAATAATCTGCTATTTGGAATGGGGTTGGTTTTTTTTCTACCAAGGCAAGAAGAAAGGATAATGGTCCCTGAGAAATGGACAGGGGGCAAGTAATACCTATGTTTTCTGTATAAAGAGAGCAGAATTACATCTAATTGTTGCATTTGTCAACAGTGATACAAGCTGATGGAAGCTGAATATACACCCATTTTTCATGATTTGTTTGAATAAATTAAATACATCTAAAATATCTCTAAAGGAGATAATATATGTACAAGGGTTTCCCTATATATGAATATACACATTGCTGAAATGAGAAACAAGGAAATGTCTTTCAATTTTAACAAATTATTCAGTTGCATAAATTATTTGATATACTATATTGCATTGTTATATCACACAACTGATATCCTTACTGTAACATTGGTATACACAGAAATATACATACAAGTGTTTCAAGAACAACTTTGAACATTAAACATTTTATTAACAACTTTGATCTATGAAGTATATTTGAAGTTTATTCAATTACTTTCAATGGAATACAGCACAATCTTATACAAGTCTTTTCCAAAGAAAGCTTTATTAACTTAACTGGGATTCACAGCAAGATAAATAGGTACATAGTGTATGAAATTATATATCTGAATTATTAGAATTTGTTTCTCTATATTGAGCATTCAGGATTACCCATCTTTGAAAAACATCTTTCAAATATTGTTAGTTTTTAACCTTTAATTACAGGTGAATTCTTCCTTGAGCTACTAAAAATCAAGGCAATGGTTATATATAATGGATACATCTTCCAAAAATATTTCATTAAACTATGAAAAAATAATCACAAATTATAATAACATCATGATAAGAGTGAAAAAGAATTATTTGGTTTTTTTAATAAAAACAAATTTGTGACTAAAAGTTAAAGAAAAATCTCCTTTGAGTGACCATTGACTATAGAAAATTAAGCATTTACCTTTCCCACGTACTGGGGTTCAGAGCCCATGTATTCTTCCAGGACAAAAAACTGATTCCAGACCCAGCCTCTCTTGACCCGTAAAGTGGGTATCCTCCTTTCAAGGTTGGTGACAACATTTCTCCTTGACTCAGCTTTTGAAATCTGTTGTGGTTGTGAATGAAGTAACATTAAGATACCTCCATTGAACAGGACCCAGAGAAGCAGGGATAAGCAGTTCCTTGTAAGCATTGGCAATGGTTTTTCTACCGCAAGGATTTAAAAACTCCAATGTTGAATGATGAGCTGAAGAATCCAGGTTTGAGGCTGTCTGTAGAGCTTCACTGCTCAGCTTTGGAATTTTTTTTTCTATTGCCAAAATGCTAATGCAAACATTAATTCTTCTGTTGACAAGGTTTCTGCTGCATAAAATTCCATCTAAAGGGACCTATAAAAGAAATGTATATGGCAGCATGAAATTACACAATATATATATATATTGAAGTAGTCATCAAAACTTTCACATCTACTTAGTTTCTGAAGACAATGAATAAGATAGGAACAAAAAAGAAGTCAAACTATTATTGGTATTTTATGACGTAGCACTAATTCACAACCAAATATAATAAACTAATACTAGCAGTGCCTCATTCTGCTTTTGCTATGTATTATTTTAGTGTCTGCCCTTTATGGCCCAGTTATAAAATAAAGCCGTTATACACCAGTGAATGCAGTTATTATTTACTCAGGATTCACAAGGGAAAAGAAAGAAAAACAAACAAACAAAACAAATAAGAACAAGGCTAGTCCAATCTCATCAGCACATTTATGTTAGTTTGGAAAGAACACTTGTAACTTCCCTCTTCCTTCTCAACTATATTACAACAAGGATGAACTTACTTCACTGTCTACTCATTCAGGATTGCAAAACCAATTCTCAGTCTCCAAATATATATATTTTAAGGGTTTCTAGAATTTGGTCTGTCACCCAGAGGACACATTTACAATATTCCCAAAATGAAAGTCTTCCTCCTATCACTACATACAAGCACTACAAGATTATCGGTTACAAGAGAGGCATCAAGCAACTCCATAAACAGACACAGATGAAGTTGTGGTAAGATAAGCATGAGTGTTACATTTTATAACAATATGCACTAAGATATTTTTCATCTTGTGCCTAGTTGTACTAGGTGCTGCTGGGCTCTGCCCATAATGGATTTAACTCAGTGGTGGAATTGAAATAATTTAACAATCAGTTCTCTGCCCTAATGACCAGATGAACCAGCAGTTCTCTGAACTGTTTAGAAAGTTAACAACAGGTTCTAGTGAATAGACACAAACTGGTTGAATCCCACCTCTGGTTTAATTACAACTAAGCAAATATAAATATCTCTATTTTCCCAGTTACCTGCATTTTGCAAAAATGTATGCCTACTGGTCTTTTTAAAAGAAAAGAGATTGTGGAATGACTTTAACCACTGCCATTATTTTCACACGCAAGTTTCATTTAGTAGAACTTCAAAACCAAATAAAGAAATTCCAATTCTGATGAAGTTCCCTTTCCTAAAATTTTGTAATAAAAGAAGTGTAACTCAGGATCTCATTCTTGCTCCTCTGTCTAGCCAGAAGTTGCCAGAAATGCAGACTAGGAAATACAGTACAAATAGTTTGCCTTACATGACAGTGATGAAAAAGTAATTTTGTGAACAATGTCTATATTTACTATATTTTCAACACTGCTCTCTCTCTCAGCCACATGTTCATCATTACAGTGGATGAATATGTACTGTCCTGTGACATGATGCTATATACTGTATAATACAGAACCATCTTGAACTCACCCCCAATTTCAGGAAAAAAATGTTCTGGGGAAGAAAAAACATGCCAGAAGAAAATCTGCTTTTGCTTTTACAGCTGACACCAAATAAACTGAGCATATAACTGTACTCAAGAAGAATGAGGAAGGAAAATAACAGGAGACATTTAACTTCTATACTATATAAGGGATCAGTTGTTTTAATATTTGACAACATCCCATTGGCAATATTTCCCACATAAGTTCAATTGCACTGAATTGGAATTGCACAAGGTACAACCATTTTTAGGGAGAGTTCTCATAGGAAAACATCTTGATGCAGTGAACACTTACAGTTCATTAAGTACAGGATGAGTACCACACGTCATGCCAATGTATGCTTCCTAGCTACAGTTTGTAATTAGACATTTTGAGTATTTTATTTTCACATGTATGCTTTTTCTAAATAATTGTAGCTACTTAGTACATTGATAACTTTAAAAGGGTATAATTAAATATTTCTGTGACTAAGGGCAAATCAAATGAATTTCACTTAATTTGGAGCTTTAATTAATGATTGTGGCAGACCTAGAGGGTTTTAATTATTTCAGGGTGGCATAAAGTTGTGTTGTTTTTGTTACGGAAACATGTAGTATAGCAGAACACACAAAGATAAGTAAAGCATATTATTAAAAACCAGACAGGCCCAGGAACTCATACAAGACAAAAATTGAAAAAAAAAGGACAGATGCTGAATTCAACTACAACATAAAGATATATAGTATATTTGATTGGTAATGCTGCACAATGTTAATATCAGACATCAGTCTGTCATTCATCCTGCTATATAAAGATCCACTAATGTAGCCAGGAGCAGAAGCAGCATTGGACCAACCATGTTTGGATTCAGAATCTAAGCAGAATCAATCCTGGCTACCATCAGAGACTACCAGAACTATAAATTAAAAGTAGAAAAAAACATTTCACTATTGCTGTCCAGAAACTGCATTCTTGTGGCTATGAATTAGTCATCAAAAATCAAGCTTGACTTGAGAATGTCTTGACATTTATGTTAAAGAGGATCTGGATACATATTACATTGCTGGATAGAGCCCTAATATTTTTCCCCAAGATCCTGCCCTGGCAATGCCAGTATAGCTATTTAAAATGAGGTTATTGAAGAAGTATATGTAGAAGAAGTTATGCCAAACTAGAGAACTTTAGTAGGAAGGGTGGAGGTATCTGTGGGCTATTCAGTATCATAGAAATGGAAAAGAGTTAATTTTCCATTGGATAGTTCTACAATATTCAAAAGCTCCTCTCCCAACATAATCACATCTTTTTTCTGCATAAAGAAGAAAGAAATACAATTATTCTCTCTATATAATTTTCCTTTTATCCCATTATAACTCTCATTTATGTGTATATGACTTTCCCTTTCTGCTTTTAAATATTTACAGAGTTTTAGACAAGGGGATACATGCCAAACAAAGCCTTCTTTTTCAATTTGTTACAGTTCAGAAACAATTTCCTTAGAAAGCAATGACTCTGGTGGCCTCTCTAATATTAGGAAACATCTATTTCCGTTAGATGCATACTGCATATATTTCCCAGATGGTAAAATATATCCCTCAGTTGTTAGAGGAGGGAAACCTATAAAAGTATTAGGTTAGTTGGTGATGAATTTTAAATAGCATGGCAATCCAATCCAATCAGTACTTCAGTGCATGCAAGTTAAATTAGTGATCATTCCCAACACTTTTGAGAAGGACACAATGGTGTTATCTGTTGCTAAACATACCATGAAGAGTTCTATGGTATTTGTCATGCAAAAAAATAGTTTGTTGCTCTATTGACTATGGAATTTTTTATTACATATGCATCCAGAGAAGGAGCCTGTGGTTCATGAAAGTTTAAGTCATAATAAATTTCATGTCCTTTAAGATGCATCAAGATGCTTTCTATTTTCAAAAGAACCATAACAGGCTGCTAATTCCTCTGGGCAAACAGAGATCAAAAGAAATTCTGGGTTTTCTACTATTGTGTTTCCTAGGCAACCAAACAAAGCAGGTCACTGGCTCTCAAGCATTACTCATTAAGCTATTAGCCCAATTCTCCTGCAGCATTTGACTTGTTTTGCCTAGTAAAAAAAGATAGATAAAAATTATCTTAGCAAAGAAAGTATCGTGTAAATAAACTCTCTAAAAACTGTTGCTTGAAGTGGAGACCTAGTTTGACAAATCTTGTGCTACCAGAACTGAGAGAAAGCAGGAGGAGAGAAATATAAGCAAATGGAAGGTAAAGTAAAAATGTGACACTTAACCCATATAGCATGATATACACAAAAAAAATAACACATATACAGGTGAAAAGTTATCAACATAACAATTGCAGAAGAATAAAAAGGAGGGAGGCTTTGAAAGAATTAGCCAGAATGCAGGAAGTTCAGGAGTCAAGTTCAGAGAAAAATGATCTTGCATTGGATAATGCAGAAGACCTCCAGAGACAAATGTAGAAACAGGCCATTTTATTCATCTCTTGGGAATCAAAAAAATCTGTGGGAAAGATCTTGATCTGTACTCTGTGGCTTGCTAATTGGCAGTAACACTGAGATGAGAGTTACCAAATTTGGGGTCCAAAAATCTGAATGGATTTGCTGCTATCTAGCAATTGTCTTTGTAGCCCAGATATTATCATCCAGCTAGGATGGAATCATAGGCAACTGCAATGGTGATGTTTGTATAATTATTCAGTTCCAATACTTATGTACTTGTGTTAGATATCCTGACAGCCCAGACAGTCAGGGAAGAGGACTCAAGTGGGGAATTAGTCTTCAATTGATGCTTAGCTGCAATAAATCCAGGACTAACTCCCACTCCTCAAGATCCATAGAACCTTAACCATTTGTTCCCAAGGACAGGCAAACAGTTTCAGAAAATCCCTGTATTATAGGTAGAATACAATGAAATTGTCAGCTTGAATTCTACATATGTGAATCTGGTTGTTTGCACCTGACATAGCACAAATATTCATTTGTGGGATAAAATTATTGTGTTATTATTTGGAGGCATTGTCATTGTACTTTGCTATGTATGGGTACATAGTGAACCTGTCCTGTGGAATTATTTTATCTTCTGTAGTATCAGAGGCTCCAAAGCTAATGTTTTATGTTAGCATTCTCTGGCCATTAATCTATCCCACCCCCTATTTCCTTCCTATTTTTGGTTTTATGTTATTTGTATTCTTTTCCCCTGGATTTTAATCTGTTTCTATCTTGCTTTTGACATGTATAGTTATTGTAAATTGCTCTAGGCATTGTTAGAAGATGAAGCACAATTTTTTAAACAATAAATACTATTTAATTAAAAAAATAGTGCAGAAAAAAAAGAAAAGTATTCTATGCAGGTAAACAGTAGATTTATTACTTTTTCTTCCACCCTATACTTTTATGCAGGCTTCAGAAGAATGAAGTAAAATGTGCTGGTGGAGGAAGGACAAATCACTTTATTTCTTTCTTCAGTTTATTCACTAGAAGTATTTTTTCCAATGCTAGATATAAAGCTTCTTTCTTTTAGAGATAACATGGAAGTATAGATTATTAGCCTCTTAACTGATTAATTTGTAAATGAAGGTATTTATTTAGTGGGCTAATTTACAAGACAGTAATAAAAGGATTGAAAAAAATGCTTTAACATTCCTGGAAATACAAAATAATAAATCTTAAATTCTAATAAAAGGTTTGAGATAAATGAGTTTTGCATAGAGATGAGATTCTTCAGATCTATTTATTTCCCATCATTTATTCTATTTTTCAAAGTAAGAATGCATTTTCTTGTTGGAAGACTTCCAAAAGCATTGACTGAGAGATCCATTAAAAAGCTTTAGAGCAATAACAAGTGAAACCCACTTTTCTTCTGAAACTCAGCAATTGAAAATTCACGTGTAGCTCACAGATCTTGGGGCACATTAGAACTCATATGTTGAATGGAAAGGAAATAAACACTCAAGACCTCATGTGTAACAACCACCATCTTAAAATAACCCTTCCTCAAATGAATAAGAATTTTAATTATGCTATTTTAATTTGCAGTCTTAATAATGCCAAGTCATAATTAGGTTATACTTATTTGCACAGTTTGATATTGGATGCTTATATTCTAAAGATAGGTAGATATCATTTTCTTCTTAGAAGGGGACAGAAGAAAAAATAAGGAAGAAAAAGAAGAAAAAAGAAACCCAACAAAAAGAGTAGAAAATGACAGGTGAATGAAAAATGTTTTTTTTTCCCTCCAAGGTCTTCCTACCCTTTATAAGAAATAAAATATGCCTGTAATTTCTAGACTCTTTCAAAGCAGGTCCAATCACTTTTTAATTGCGCCAAGTACTCCTGAATTGTAACATTAACTAGATCAATTCAGGTTCTTATGATAAAAAAAAAACTTTCTAGAATATTAAGGTACTTTAAATTTATGTTGGAAATGTGGAAATGTCATTTTATCTTGCTTGGGGAACTTATATTTTTTTAAAAAAATGGGTTCAAAGAATGTTTAAAGATTGATTTTTAACTGATGCCATTTTTTTGAGGACCAGTGGACAGACACTAGAAAAGATCAATGGGAAATCATTTTTGTACATGGTAAATGAAATAAAATTATTATATGACAAAAAGGGAACAATTCCTCTACAATGAAGAAAGGTTGATAAAGATTACAGAATTTACAGAGATGTCAAATGGACTTGTTTAATTAGGGAAAAGACAATTATTACATTTGTCAATGACAACTATTTATGGACTTTTTGCTGAAAACAGAAATGTGATTTATATATAGATTTGATAATTAGAAAGGATAAAATATGGAAAGAAAGGTGCCACAGTATAATTATAAAGAGAGAAGATAACATATAAAAATATTTATAACTGCTGTAAGAAGATAAGAATCTTTCTTTCTTTCTCTTTCTGTCTCTTTCTTTTCATTTGTTACTTATTTATCACTTTACTTCTCCCTTTCTTCTTTACATTTGTAATGTTTTTAATCTATAAAATGCCTTCAATAAAAATACTGTTCAGATTCTATTTAGCTAGATTCAAAAGAAAGAAGTTGTAAACTGACATTGCTGCAGGCACTTAATGGAGCTGCAATGTTTGCTAAAATATTCCAGTCCTTCAGACATAAAAGGGTGCAATGCACAAGAGCAGACTGTATTGTTTTCCTATGGTTAAGGAAATCTCCACCCATAAATGTTGAACTTAGTGCTGGAAATAACATGGAAAGACAAGAATATACTGCTCAAATTTCTGGATGCTACAAATATAGCCATCTGCCAAATAAGAGATAAGGACATTCACAAAACATGGTAAAACCAATGAGCATTTATTTTGGGAACCAAATGGCTGCCCTAATGATTCTGCCAAATCATGATAAAATCATTTGACTTGGTGCTTCAATGCCAATACAGGAGCAGATGTAACTGTAATTTTAGATTGTGATTATCCAAACTTTCAGAGTCTGTCTTGTTTCCAACAAAATATTGTATCCATAACAGGTTCTGGCAGTATAATATACATTGCCTGCTGCTATAGCCAGTACCTGGAACAAAAATATTAGCTTAAAGTTTATGTATTCTGTTGTTAATTAAACAATTTTCCAGTCCAAAAGAAATGTGTTTGAATGGACATAATGTGCCATGTGGAAGAATATCTTACAGAGTCTAACCATTCACTTTAGAACAGTTATTTCATACTTTTCCCCTCTCACACCCTCAAATATACCAAATGACTTCTCAAACAAAATCAGTGTCTGTTGATAAAATATACCAGAATTAAAATAATTTGGGTGCCATATACATTTTCTCAATAAATAAAATGAATAAACATAGGGGCCTCAACTTTGCATATCTCTGCCCCTGAACTTTGCCATTGGTTATCAACAACTTCAACTATAATACTACTGGAAGATCATCCATGATGCTGTTGATATTGATCTGGGTAACCTCATCTATTGCCTCATCATTAATGAATAATGATTAGTTGAAAATGCCTTCAAGATGTTCAGCCATCTCTGCACATTCTGGGCCTTCACTATAATAAGAGTGTACCATCTATACTCATAAGGGAGAAAACCCTAAGAGACTCAGCTCAATAGAGAGTGTTAAGGTCTTCATAGAACTTCATAGAACATAGAATAAGTTGTTTCTATCAGAATATCCATATATTTTGTCTGCCTTGGCACTCAATCAGGAATCTTTCATTTTACAGAGTTTATTCTGATCTATCCTATTAGTATTGGTAAAGAGATTTTTCTCAGCAGCTGATGATAAATCATTCTGATGGACACAATGAAGGTAATGTTTTCCAAGAAGTAAAACTTGTATCTCCTCATCATTCTCATTGAACCAATGTTGCTGCTTGCAAGTAGAAGGCCCTGATATCTTTTATGCAGATGAATGGACAACATCCCTGAAGCATTTCTAGTAGTCCTTAGCATTGCTAGCAAGATGTAGGTCAGCAAGCTTAGTCTCTAAATTTTGTACATGAACTTCTTCAAATGTTATCAACACAAGTATGAAGTAGTCTACACTGGAACTGCTATAACTGAACATAATGACTGCTAGTGTCATAATAACCTCTAATGAGACATTCCTGCTTAATCTATTTTGGGAGAGAGAATTTCAAGCTTGAACAGCCTCTAAGAAAACTGTGCTCCAAACAGTTCATGACTAGAATAGTTACAATGAAATATTGTCCTGGCAAAGCAAAATGTATAAGCAACATCCTGCAGCTGTGGAAACCTAAACAATTTGCTGAGGTAAACATATAACATATGATGCGAGCCAAAAGTATATAATGTACTATTCTTTTTGAGAAGTCCAACAAACATGGTATGCAACTATTCACTATATTTTCAGCATAGATAGTAGAAAACCCTATCATATCATCAAATGAAGCCCTACTAAATTATTTGCATGGAAACAATGTTTTTACAAGGCTTTTTCAAATTAGTGGTTAAAGATGTTTGAGTGACAAGAAGATCCAATATGGTGTTCAAAAACAATTTAAGGCTAATTTCCAGATTCAAATATTTAGCAACTGAAAAGGAAGTGAAAGAACTCTGATAAAAACAGTGAATTTCTCTAGAGCAGAGAACAGCAATTATATATTTAAGCTGACACAGAAAGCAATTTATAAAATCTCTGATCTAGCAAATGTAGTTTCTATAAATTTTGAAAATTTTTACGTAGTTGTCATAATAAAATTAAAGTACATGGGAGAGTCAGTCCCAGTTAAATATGTATAAAATAGAATTGTTAGAAAGATACAAAGAGCAAGGTGTCTTGTAGAATCTTTAGGTTAGGTTGTTTTATTCAGGTTTTGTATCGATGGAGAACATTATAATAGATTATTTCTGTCCTTATAAATACTTACACAGGCATCTGTACTAAAAGATTGAATATGAATGTTTGAAACTGTGAATAAAGTCTACAGCTATAAATGTAGTTCTAAATAGTAAATACTGTTGTTAAAAATAAAAACACTCATAGTTGCTTCTTTTTATTTTGTTTGATTTTGGTTTCTTATTATATTTTTTTTTCTAATATGGTATTGGTCCACTGTTGGTTTTAAAGTAAACATCAACAACATTCTTTAATTAATGAATTTTTATGATATATCACAGGTCTTCTATATTAAAATACAGACCTACTGATACATAGTCTTAAAATATTGGAAACTATTTTATCATTCTTAATCACAATTTTTAAGTCTGTTGATCTCATTTTGTGTATAATGGAGGTGTGAAGTGAACATCTGGAGTGAACACACATTTTCCTCCTCTTGAGATACAGAATTGTGGTGCTACCTAGGAAGGAGCCTGTGTCCTTTGACCTCTTCATAGAACAGCACAAGGTCCTTAATTTAGGTCATTGTGAAAATGGGCCAAAATGCCAAAACTAGTATGAACAGTGATACTAGGTTACAACTGGAATGTTTAAAAGATATTGTATCTGCAAGTGAAGCATTTCAAAGATGGGTCTTTTGTTTTTAATAAAGATTGTCAAGAATTAAATAATTAAATGTCCCTCTTTTGGAACATTAACACTGTGAAGATTAGACTTGCCCCCACACTGAGAGTCTTTCACCCTCTGAAGAGAGTGCCCTGAAGGCCTGGTTTTGCCAGCAGGAAGAGGTGGGCTGCTACTGGTTTACACAGGTTCTCTGGAACTGGATGTTAATTTTCTGAGCAGTTCAGAGAACCAGTTGTTGGAAGAAATCTTTTCCCATTTTAGAAGGTTAATTCTGCAAGGGAGGCAGGAAGGAAACAGTCTGCTATGCCTGTATTTTTAGTGTAATCCCTATCTTAATTGCCCTGCTGCTTTAAGTAAGTGTTTTCAGAAACTGCCTCTGGGTTAAGCTTGTTACATTGTAAGCCTTAATAGTTCTTGGCAGTATGCCCAAACTCTCTGTCTGTAGACTGAGAATCCCCCCCAGAGTAACTAACTAACAAAATGACAATTATTATTCTACAGAAGATACAGACAGGGCCTGCTTGCTAGAAGGTCCCAGAATGGCTGCAATGAATTTTATTATTAATAATTCTGTATGCAAAGGTGCTTTGCACACTTAGACAATCTTACAGTAACTATGAATGGATATTAAATTATGGTGTTTCACTTTGCCATTTTCCTTGAAGTATAGCAATTGACAGTATTTTATATCAAAAAGTCCTTCCTAGGAGCTATTTATTTTTATTCCATGACCCATATTGCTATTATTACAAGAGCTAGGCAAGATTTTGCAGATACTGCAATTTCATATTTTGGACGCTGCATAAAAGTATACGCACAAAGACACTTGATCTGATTGCTTGCAGGCTCTGTGTTGTTGATTCCTGCTTTATTTCTTTTTCTAAGTTTTTACTTTCAACAAATCAGGAAAAAAAATGATTATGAATCCACACCAGTATAAAACTAAACCCACATACTTCTCAATGCAGTTTCTGTCTACTATTGCCCCTCATTTTCCAAGTAGAAATAAACATTTGTGCTTCAAAAAGCATTAAAATAGTTTTACAGCAAATCACTTATTCCTTTTTAGGGGATTTCTCCAATGCTTATAAGTCAGATTTAGCCATGAAATGTCAGCATGCATTAAAAAAAGTTACACTATCTCCCTTGGTAAAAGAAGGCAAGAAATCTGTTTGACCTACATGATTATGAATTCTAAAATGTCTCTACTGTGTACTCTGCATATTTCCAAGGTTCATGACTAATGAGCTGAGCAATTTTGCAACAGATGCTGAGTTGGTTTTTAACACTCAGGGACAAATTTGGGTGCTACATCACAGAAAGTTGAATGATATATATTTTATTTCTGAAGTAAATGTTGGTACTTTCACAGAAGGATTTTCTAAATCTACCCTTGTGATTTCTGACCAGAAACAATATTACCAACTTGAGCTTTCTATCAGAAGGCAAGGTAGAATATGAACAAAATAACATCTGGGACCTGGACATTGTTAATTCAAGGAAGTACTTTTGCATACTCATTATTATTTTAACTGATTATTCAAGTAGTTCCTACATGATAAGTAGTGGTGGTAAAAGTGAGATTGGCTATATTTTTGCATCTTACCTGCAGAAAAGTAAGTCCCTTTCAGCTTAGAGAGAAACATTTCTCTCTGACATTAAAAGCTGCCATTCTAAAGGCCACACTATGCAGCCTTCCTACTTTTACTCCTGGTAGCATTCTATCCTGAGTGAATTGAATCACACTCATGTCAAAGGCACTTTCAGGTTGAAAGAGTTAACTGGTGACATCACTATTGCCCAGGAGACACTCAGTTGGGGGCTCTTTTTATGTCCCAGGCAGAAGCTGGAGAAAAGAACCAGAGCTCCCTCTCCCCCCCCCCCCCATGGTAGCACGTGGTTCTCAAACTTGTTTGTTAGGTTTCACCTAATCTGTACTTGTACCTTTGGTTTTTTTCTGCCCAGGTGTAAAACCTTGCTTTGCTCCACCTTAAATTCCATGTTGTTGGATACAGCTTGTTGCTCAAGTGTATCAAGATCATTTTGGATCGTGAGCTTGTCTTCAGGAGTATTGGCTATTCCTGCCAACTTAGTGTCATCTGCAAATTTGATGAGTTCCCCTTCTATTCCCTCATTTAAGTCATTTATGAAGATATTGAAAAGTGCTGGGCCTCAGACAGAACCTTGTGGTACCCTGCTGCTTCCTTCCCTCCATATAAATGCAGTACCATTAAGGTTGAGTACTGTTTGTCAGCTAGTTACAAATCCATTTGGTGGTGGAGCTTCTCCCCCATTTTTCTTGCTTACCAAGAAGTAAGCTTGTGAAGCAAGTAACAGAACACCTAAAAGGCAGATGGAGAAAAACTTGTGCTGTATTTGATCAGATATATGCTGATCTTTTTATATCAAAATAGGAAAGATCTCCAATTGGATCCAGGCAGATGCAAGCTCTAATTGTGAATAAGGTCTTTTGAAAGAGATCTTCTAAATGTTGTACTTGAGTTGTACTTAGGGGGGGAAATGTAGTCACAAAGAGTCAAGCACAATAGATATGTGCCTTTATCTTTTTATTACAGTACTGTTATTGCTATGCAACCCCTTGCCATTTTTATTGGCCTCTTAATTTACTTTACTTGTATCTTATGCTAACAGATATCTTATCAAGCAAGGAAGGACATAGAAAATTGGAAAAGAGGATATATGGGAGGAAAGTAGCATATACTAAGGGTTTAACTTTCTTGGTGTCCACAACAGAAGTTATTGGAAGGAGAAAAAAGCAAAGAAGAGGGGGGGGGAGAAGAAAGAAAGAAAG
>JAEANM010015049.1:0-13765 GCA_017656035.1 Myanophis thanlyinensis
TGGTATTTAGGGCAGCTTTTTGCAAGCAAAGAAGCTTTTTGTATTTTTGTACAGGTAATCCTTGACTTACAAGAGTTTGTTTAGTGACCATTCAAAGTTACAACGGCACTGAAAAAAGTGACTTATGACCATTTTTCATACTTACGACAGCTGCACCATCCCCACGGTCATAAGAGGGCAGGCAAGGCAAAGCACTCCTCGACATAAGTGATATCAAGTTGGCCACGCCCACTAAGTCACATGACCACACAGCCATGCCCACCCAGACAGTCATTAGGGCAGAGAACCAATTGTTAAAAAAATTGAAGCCCATCACTGTATGTATGTGTGTGTTTATATATTCCTGCTCTTCCATCCATGCATGTATTATTATCCAGACATGCTTTATAAGCTAATAATTTGACTGTCCAGATTCCACTTAAAGCAAGTAGATGAGACACAAACATTAGGATGTCTTGTTGCTAGCTTTTATTCAAAAGGAAGCAGTTCAAAGAAAATCATTTGGCACACAGCTAAAGCATGTGAAATGTGTATATTTGTTTATTTTTATTTTGTTCTTGTAAGTTTGACTTGTAAATAAGGCTATCTGTTCTGGGCATCCAAAGGCCTCTCTTCTCTTGGGTGCCCATTTTCCCTTTGCTTCTTCATTCTTTCTCCAAACATTCAGATATTATGTAGCATGAAACACAAAACCTGGTGCCTTTCTGGAGTATGTATTAAATCTGATATGATATAGTCTTAGATTTATGTTCATCTTGTAAATCGCAATTATAGTTTTGGCAGCAGGAAGCCAGGATGAGGTAAAAAAAAAGCCAGCTTCTTCCCTTCCCTTGTTTCATCTCAGCTCTTTCCTTTCTGTGCCAACAATCACAATTGTCTCTTCAAAGGAGGAACATGCAGTGAAGTGCTTGACTTTCCCTTTTGTGCTGTGTTGATTGATTCCTGCTCAGTTATGGCCTCTCAATTCTTAAAAACCACTGATGCTGTCTTTCTGAAATGGCTTCCCTTTTTGGCAGCCAATAGCCACCCAAATTCAGTTGCACAGGTTGAGATCACAAGAGTAATTACTTCAGTTATACCAAAGGTCTTCTCAAAATTAATTGGCTCCATAACATATTGGATATGGAAAGAAGCATAACTGGGCACACATATTTGGAAATTGATGCTCTTTCGAGAGGCCTGTCAGTGTTCCACATAACATCAGCAAAGCAATCAATAATCCAAAGAAACAAAAGTCCTTAGAAAAAGATTTTATTGAAAACATTGTAATGGTACAGTCTGGAGAAATCCTGAATCTGAAATTCCCGGACTTTCTCCACCCAAGTAAAGTGAAAGTTCCACCCCACTAATTATCACGTTAATTTCTCACCAATCCCTTCAAAGAAAGTTCCAACATTCATTTCAGGACCTCCTCTAACGTGTCCACAACCCAGAGAAGATTCTTGTGAGAAATATTTTAAAAGAATGCAGGATAGATAAGAGCCTCCAAGTCAGTTCTATCAATCTCTACTCCCCCAACTTGTTGGCCTTGCTAAAAATGTGTCAGAGCTAAAAGGTCCAGTGTAATAATTGCAAAAGCACCAACTAATAAATTCAGCACAAAATTTGCCTTATTTGCATGACAGGCTGCCTCCGTCTTCAACGAAAGACATTTTCCTGTAACACAAAGAAAGTCAATCAGCAGACTCCCCCCAACACAATCAACCACCTTCCCCCCCCCCAGAGGTCCCTTGGGCTTGTGGGGGAATGCCTCATGAAACTTCCTAATTAAACAATTTGTCTTAATGTCAGGGCTCTTAACCCACATAGCTTCTGTCCATCCATTCCTGCAAGGTCATAGAAGAAAGGGGTTCCCAGGGCAGCTCCAGCATTGGGACAAAGTCCACCTCACTGGTCACTTGAAATGGTGTTAACCCCATGCTGCTGTGCACAGCATTGTTGTATTCCTTCCAGTGGACTAAATACCTTAAGGTTCCCTGAAGTATTTTGGAATCTAAAATCTTTTTTATTTAATAGTGAGTCTGTCCTTGAACTACTACCAGACCAGTGGGGCAGGTGCTTGTGGTCTGGTTTGAGACTCCACCTGGAGCTTGAGCAAGCTACTGTGGAATACCGGGTGCACTTTTCCAAACAATCTAGGGAGGCTCAGCTGAACTGTGACTGGGTTTATTATCTTAACTATGGGGAAGGGACCTAGGGCTAGGCACTTCAGTCCAATTTCTTGCTTGGTATCTTCAGTTTCAGACACTTTGTTGACAAGTACACTCGTTCTCCCACTGTAAAGGGAGTTTGATCAGTTCGATATTTGTCAGCTTGTTTTTTATATGTCTTAGCCGGTTTTTTTAAGAGCAGCTTTAGTTTTTTCCCAACCCTCCCTCAGTGAGTCCATCCATTCCTGCAAGGTCATAGAAGAAAGGGGTTCCCAGGGCAGCTCCAGCATTGGGACAAAGTCCACCTCACTGGTCACTTGAAATGGTGTTAACCCCATGCTGCTGTGCACAGCATTGTTGTAAGCAACTTCTGCGAATAGCAACAGGTCCAACCAGTTCTTCTGCTGATAGTCTACATAGCATCTCAAATATTGCTCCATCATGGCATTCACACATTCGGAAGACCCATTTGTAACTGGATGAAACCCCAAGCTAAGTCCTTGGGCTGATCCTATCAACTTCAAAAACTGCCTCCAAAACTTTGCAGTGGACTGTACTCTTCAGTCGGAAATCACTTGTTTCGGGGCCCCATGCAACTGGTAGACATGGTGGGTAAACATCTTGGCAAGCTTCTTCGCAGATAGAAGACTGGGGCATGCCACAAAATGGGCTTGCTTGTAAAACAGATCAATTACAGTCCATATGACCATTTTCCCAACGCTTGAGGGAGGTCTATGATAAAGTCCATTGTAATCTTCTCCTATGGCTGAGAACGTTTGGCCATGGTTTGCAGAAGGCCAGGAGGTTTTCCGGGCCTGCCCTTCATGGTGGTGCAGACAACACAGCTTTTTACATAGTCTTCCACCTCAGGTTTGAGGCACGGCCACCAAAATTGCCTGCATACCAGATGAAGAGTCTTAAGGAATCCAAAGTGACCAGCCAATTTTTTTGTCATGGCACTGCTCCAGGACTTTTATACATAGGCTGGTCAGGATGTAGATCTTGATGCCTTTCCATGTGAAGCCATCATGGACCAAGAGTCCATTGCAAAGTGGCAATGATGTCATCAGTCAATGGGTGCAGGCCACTTGGGGTGCAATGATGGCTATGTCCTTCTTGGGAGAAAGTGAGGGAGTGAGAAAAGAAGGTATCAAAGCATCCAATGGTTTGTCCATGGTTAATAAATGCTAAGGTTATAGAGCTATCTAGTCAGTTGTCCCCAGATGCTTCAACTTATCAACTCTTTCATAAAGTTTCATGTTGTCCATCAACCCTCAATCATTTATTATATGAAAAATAATTTAATCAATTGTATTTTAACTAACAACAATACAAACAAAAACAATGACAAGCCCTTGGATAATTCAATTGATACTGATCACTTTGGAGAACCTGGATGTAGGAGACAAGATCCAGATTGCAAAAAACTTATTATCCACCAGATGGCAACAGAGGGAGTTTTACATAGCTGTTTGCTGCCTTCTAGACGTTGTCTAGGTTTTGTAGCTCTGATTAAGCAGCTCTAAGATTACTGTATGATTACTAGGAAAAGATTTAGTGGATCTCTTCCATTTCTTAATAGTGACTAATATGGCAGTCTCATCTATGGTTTTTGGAAATTAAATGACTCAGAATGATTAAAAGAGCCATTTTGATGAAAATGATTCTTCCCTCCCAACAAAAAAAATGCACACCTATCCACACCTTACAACTAAAGAAAAATGGAAGCTGGGGCTATAGAATGGGAAGTGTTTTTTGAGAAGAGAAGCTAAATGAGGGAATGAGTTGACTTTAAAAGTTGGGAAGCATCACTGAAGTTGCTTGCTGTTTCTCTGGGAAGCAAATATAGAGGATTTGGCAGATGGAATCTCACCAGGCTCAAGGTTGACTGAGCCTTCCATCCTTCCAAGGTGGGTAAAATGAGGACCCAAATTGTTGGGGGCAAAATACTGACTCTATAAACCTTAGAGAGGGCTGTAAAACACTACAAAGCTGTACATAACTCTAAGTGCTATTGCTATTTGGCTTCTCTTCTTCAGTTCAGTCTATGCCCAACAAGTATATTTTTGGCTTCAAGCATTTTTTCCAAATAATCTCAAAGATGCTGTTAAATTCCCAGGAAATGTTAAAACTGAATCTATAGGCAAAGAGAGCAGTCATTATTGAACATATGCTTTCTTATATTACAGCCAGATGTAAAAATAACATTACGTTCTTCCTTTTCAAAAAATGCAGGCTATTACATAATTATAGTTAGTCCACAAATTACAACAGTTTGTTTAGTGGTTGTTCAAAGTTGCAACAGCACTGAAAAAAGCCACTTATGATCATTTTTCACACGATGGTTGTAGCATCTCTGTAGTCACATGATCAAAATTGACATATTTGGCAACTGACTCATATTTTTTATGGTTGCAGTTTCCTGGGATCATGTGATCCCCTTTTGCAAGTTTCTGACAAGCAAAGTCAATGGGGAAACCAGATTCAATTAACAACCATGTTACCAACTGAACAACTGCAGTGATTCACTTAACAACTGTGGCAAAAATAAATCATAACATTGGGCAAAACTCAGTTAACTATCTCATTTAGAAACAGAAATTTGGGGCTCAATTGTAGTTGTAAGTCAAGGACTACCTGTCAGCGTTCCAAGTAATGCACTCATAGAAAGCAGAACTCCAAGGCAGGTAGATTCATCAAAGAACAGTTTTATTGAACACATCATATTGGCTCAACTGGTGAAAACCAACTTGGACAGTTACTCGAAAAGTGGTTTTCATCTAATTAAAAGAGAAAGTTTTTCCCCTTCGCCAGGTCATCAGTCACATGATCCAATTGAGGTGCTGGTCAGTTGTATAGTTATTTTGCTCCTTCTCTCCCACCCACCTGTTGGAATGACCTTGATTCCCACAGGAAAACTTTTTATTTTGACTGAAAACCCCCAGCTATTTCTTTCCCCCTCCTACCTAATGGCAATCCTGAAAGATGGATCTAGCCAGGTTCACTTCAGGGTTGACACCACCTGTAATGGGCATTCCTTTTTTTACCTGCAGTCTCACTGAAATAAAATAAAACATCCCATGCACCTGTACAAAACTTTAAAACAAACAATGGTTAAAATACAGTACTGCAGGGCTAATTCACTGCTCACTCCAAGAGTTTGACTCTCATCAACTTAAGGTTGACTCAGCCTTCCATTCTTCTGAGGTCAGTAAAATGAGGGCCCAGATTGTTGGGGGAAATATGCTGACTCTGTAAACCACTTGGAGAGAGCTGTAAAGCACTGTGAAGCGGTCTATAAGTCTAAGTGCTATTGCTATTGCTAAGCCCTTTGTAGCCTAACTGAGAGCTGAATTCCAAAGTAAAGCAAAGATATTGTCAATGATATTGGACCATTCATTGTTGTAGGTGATAATAAATAAATAAATAGATAGATAGATAGATAGATAGATAGCCATAGTGGTGATGATTGTGCTAGTTTTCTGCAGAGCTCTTAAAAGTTGGAATATTTCAGAAGGCTGATTAGAAAATGAATAAGAGGGGAATGGAAGGCACTGAGACAATATAATTTTAAAGAAAGAGAGAGAGAGAAACGTGTGTGTGTGTATATGTGTGTATGTGAGAGAGGGGGGAGAGATAACAGAAAATACAGAAAAAGGTCACATTGGGACTAAAATAGGATTGGGGATGTGGAGACTATGATGGAATCAGCAGCTAAGTAAACTCCAGACGCATCAATGAGTCACAGAGTCTCATCTCAACATCTTCATAGCAGTTCTAGTCCTTGTTTTTTAGTTCCCCATTGAGAAGTCAGATCCAAGATGTGCCCACCTGCCTGCCCGCCTGCCTGCCTGCTGAAGGCTGCTCATATTATTCCTAGTATAGAACACTTGAAGTGTTTCATACTCCAATTGTTTGCACATTCTTACTAATCTCCATTATTGTCCCTGCTCCCCAATTCTCTCACACAAAGAAAGTCAGTCATGTTCATATTTTTCTTCTTTGACATACTGTAATTATTCACTTGGTAGATAATAGGAATGCTTCAGGTATGGTGTATCTTCATTTGAACAGAACAGGTGACCGCATGAGTTCAACCAATCAGAAGTATTTTCATGCATTGACAAGCTGATCAACTTTAAATTAGATCTCTTCTGTTTTCAGTATAACCACTCCTTACTGGTTACTACTGGTTACACTGATTTGAAAGAGTATTAATTTTCTATTATGTTTGGTGCTGAAGTTGAAAGGTTCAATTCTAGCAACTCAAGATGCAGCAAGGATTCTTTTTCAAATATACATTTAAATTGCTCTGATCATTTAAATATCAATGTGTTAGTTAACATCCCTGTAAAAGAATTAATATTCAGGGTTTAAAGTACAACTCCCATTCCATCTGGCCATGATCAACCAATAAGGATGCCAAGAATTCTACTCCAAAACATCTATACAGGAGTACAAAATGTTTGGAGTTAATTTCTCCAAAACAGCTGTACCCTCCAATTTTGTTTTTCCCTACTCCCCACTTCCTTTTCTGTTTCTAACTTTTTTATTTGTTCTTTGTATTTTATATTCTTTTGAAGTTTAATAAAACTTGGGGGGGGGGGGGAAGATGCAAGTAAGTAGCCCGCACCGAAATTTCAGAGCTATTGGTGTATTGAATTTTGTACCCATTTAGACAACCACTTCAAATAAGGATATTTCTAGCTTGTTTCTCAAACTGATGATAAAGTTGTGCTATATCAGATTGCAAGTGGTGCAAGCTTGAACATACATAATACAAAACACTTCCTCTAGAAAGCTTGATTTCAATGAACAAACTAATATTCTACAAAGAGGGAATTGTGTTCATATGCAAAATAAATACTGGGGAGAGAGAGAGAGAGAGAGAGAAATATATTCAGTCATGTGAATTTCCTCCTAAATCTAAAGGGATACACCACAGACTCAGGTTTTCCACCTCAGTGAGAATAAGATCTTCGTTTTATGTTGTTGAGTGGAAAGCCTAAGATTATGTTAACTTTAAAATAAATCTGTAACATAAACAGAAATATCAGATATTATTTTAAGCCTTAAAACAAGAGAGATTGGAAACAAATATCATGGTTTCCCATGAAAATACTACCTGGGTATCTCTTTAGCACATGAACTCTCTAAAATGTACTTCCTGCTGGCAGAAAGGATGAAACACTGGGCCAATAGCATATTCTATATTCAGCAATATGACAGCATTTAAATGGAATTAAATACTGTGTTCAAAGCTTTGAGTTATTTATTTTTGCAATACTATAATCATGTGTTATTCTGTATTTATGTAGCTTATGAGTTAGACTCAGATGAGATTTTGTTTTGTAGTTTATGACTTGATTAGGCGTCTGAAGTTACTTGTTCCATAGTCATTTCTATTATTTGCTTATGTTGTCTGAATCGAGGAAATTGTCTGTGCATCCTGCCAGCTGATAACATCTTTCTGATTTTGGGTAATCTCAAAACAGTTATCCAGGATCAGACATGATCCACCCGGGAACCCAGGGTTTTGGGCTAGATCAGGAATTCAAAGCAACATCTTGGAAAAATATAGCAGCAAAGGACAGTATGGTTCCAAAAATAGTATTAAAATTAGTATTATTTATACTTATTGGCCTACTTGGCTTTAATTTTCAAAATATGCAATCCCAACCCTCCTTCCGAGCCAACAGCATTCTTAATTTCATTGGGAAAACTTCGGAGATGTTCAAGATTTTATCCTCAAATGCTGAATGGAAAGAATAACAGCTGTCTTTTTGCTGCAAGGCTATAAAGATGCAAATGGACTCTGTGTGTGTGTGTGTGTGTATTCACCCATACTTTTGAATCAGTGTTATATATATATGTTTTCATAGATTTTCACGGGTGCAGGTATGCAGGTCTAGATTTATTCGGGTCTTTTCCCATGTAAGTTTGAGAATCTCTTCGCAAGGTTTCGGCAAGATCCCACTCGCCATCTTCAGGCTGGTGCCTTCTGCTTCTTGCACTGGCAAAAAGCAGAAGGCATGAGCCTAAAGATGGCGAGTGGGATCTCGCTGAAACATTGCGAAGATATTCTCAAATTTACACGGGAAAAGACCCAAACAGACCTAGACCTGCATACACACACACACACACACACACACAGTCCATCCTCCCTTAAGACTTCACAGCACACAGATTCAAATCTTACATTAAATCATGTCTCCATATGTGGGGTTTTACACAATGTCTACCATTCCTCCTGATGGACAGGCTTCCATTTTACAAAGTATATATCCTTTATGGTGTTTTCAGTCACAATGTTTTTAAGAGCCAAGGAAACCAAGGGCAGCATGCTACTACTGCCTCTATTGCCGCTATTTCTCAAACCTTTTATAAATGTGGAAGATGCTGCAAGGGCTCAAGGTACACTTCAAATTCCATTTCCATGTCCAATGTTGTTATTTGAGAAAGTTGATTATGTTGTCTAAAATAGATGATTTACTGATCCTTGACTAGCATTCCCTCCATTCTTATTTTTCAGAGAAGAAACATAGCCGGGATGTCACATCATCCTCAGGAGAAACTAAATTTTCAGTCAAAATCTTTGAAACCCCAAAGGGGCTACAAATGAATGCTTGCAGTGTACAAATTCAGAGGAAAGGTGCTTTGGCTGCGAGTTGTTTGTGTAATTTCTGATTGGTAATGTGATACATTCTTGATTTCATACTACACAGAATCAGCTAAGTTTAGAGTCCAGAAGCTCATGGTGTTGATAGAGAAATGCACAGGGAGCAGACAGTTGTTGAGATGAGAGGTTTCAAAGAAAGTGTTTTCCTCCCTCCCTGAAAGCTACCATTTCGCATTGGAAATATTCCTTCATGGATATTTAGCATAATATCTCCTGAACAAATCAGCACTGTAACTATTCCATCCAAAATCTCCAATATACAATATGCTATTCAGTTTTGTTTCTCTTAGAAATGGATTTGTATACTATTGTACTGATTTATTTTTCCCACAGAAAAGTTTAATCTTGGTGAAGGTCTCAGTGTAGCTTGAATTTCTTGCATACAACCCACCTGATCAGGGAACAGAGTCGTTGAGATTTGTTTTGTATTTCAGTCTTGACAACTCAGGATGTATGAAATCCCTTGGAGAGGTTTTTCTAATCTTACTCTGTTAAATCACCGTCTATGAAATCCCAGTCAAAGGTCACAGCTGAGGCAATGAAGATATACTGCAGTTCTATAAAGTACGGGAAAGCACAGGCAACATAGATGCAATAACTGTAATACTTTCACTGGGGCTAAAATGTGCCTATGAACTGTATGGTCAGAAACACTCATCTGACTCCAATTCCAAACTTTTGTCCTTCCTCTAATTCTGCTTCTTGTAAATCATTCCTGGTTACAATGGAATATGGTTACCAAATTTATCAGTTGTTTCTTAAGAAAGTGCCTGCCCTTTTGACTAAAAAATTAATTCCTGCAAGGCAGATTAAAATCAGTCCATCAGTACTTATAAAACAAAAAAGTGACTGATAAACACTAAAAGAATAACTAAAATACAATATTCAGCTAGTTGACTTACAACCATTCATTCAGTGACTGTTTGAAATTACAATGTCACTGAAAAAAGTGCTTGGCAACAGGTCCTCCCATTTACAACTTCACAGCAGCCCCATGATCACATGATCAAAATTCAGATTTTTGGCAGTATTTACAAAGGTTATATTTCAATTCAATTTCAAATTTATTGATCACATACACAGTCATACATGGTACGATATGTAGTGAAATGCTTACACAACCGCAGGTAAGTTAAGGTAGGAAGGAAGGGTGGGGGTTAGAAAAATAATTAAGGGTAGTTGGGAAGGTGGGAGTTAGATGTTAAATTAATAGTTTAATAGATGTTAAACTATCTTGGTTTCTATAGAGACCTAACAGAGCTGGATCAAATATCGACTGGCAAAGAAGGAAAATTTATAAAGAAGCTATATAATTACTTACTGTCCATTAAGCTACAGGAGGAACAGGTGAAGGAAATGATGATTGCCTGGGCAAAAAATTGTGGCTACACAATAGAATTGGATCGATAGCAAAAATTATGGGACAGAAATTACAAAATGACTATGTCAACAGTCTATAAAGAGAATTTATATAAGATGCTTTGCAAATGGCATTTAGCCCCATCGAGACTGGCACAGATGTTTAAGGATAAGTCTGCTAAATGCTGGAAGTGCCATCAAACACCTGGATCCTACTATCACATGTGGTGGACATGCCCAGTGGCAAAGAAATATTGGACCAACATACATGGAAAAAATGGAAAAATGGATACTGGAAAAAATGATAAAACAAAACCAGATATTTTCTTACTGGGCATGCTGCCAGAGAATTATAGTAAAGAGAATATTATTTTGATTGTACATATCTTAACAGCAGCTAGGATTGTATTTGCACAGCATTGGAATCATGAAGAGAACCCTGTAGATGAAATAGTGATTAGGAAAATACTAGAATGTGCTGAAATGAATAGATTGACATTTGAAATTAAAGAGAAAGAATTAAGTGAATTTTATAAAATATGGGAGACATTTTATCAGCGGCTAGATAATAGAAACAAGAAGTAAAAATTAGTAAAAGTTACAATTAAATGCAAAAATAAGAGAGTTTGATATGGAAAGGTATGATTTTATATGATATTATATTTTTATTGCTAACATTTGTCAACCATAATTGTCATTTTGAGAGATTTCTATACACCTGACAACACACAATTTGATGAATGATGTATGATGTTATGTAAAAAATGAAAAATAAAAAACATTGATATAAAAACATTGATATAAAAAAAAGAAATGTAAGAGAACATGGCTACATGTAGGATTCTGCTCCTTTTGTCAAAAAAGATGAAAATGGCAATGTGTTGCATGTTTTGGGTACGCATGTGATGTGCTAGTTAATGTAAGAAAGGGATTGTGGTGTGACAGCACAATGCTTACTTTTGTCAGTCTAACCCTTCTTGATACCTCCTGTAGATGCCACTTTTTGATAGAATAAAATAGACTACAGATTTATGACTAGAATTGAGCCCAGAATTTTGATTGTAAATTGTTGCTGTCATGTTGAGTCTTCACATGACTGGACTCCATTTTATAACCATTTTCGTGATGCTTGTTAAGTCAGTTACTATAGTTCAGGTGTGTCAAACTCAAGGCCCAGGGGCCAGATCTGGCCCAGTGGGGTCACCCGACAAACAGTGAAGGACTGGTCTGTGGTGCCTCTGCCAGAAAAAAATGGAACTTGGGAGGGCTGCTTGAGGCCTCCTAGGTCTGTTTTCACTGGCAGAGGGTTGTAAGAGGCTGTTTCACCTGAAAACAGAGTTTGGGAGTCCATATTCACTGGCAGAGCTCTTGGGCCACCACAGGTGCTCACGACATGAGTGATGTCGAGCTGGCCAGACCCACCCCTGGCCATGCCCACCTGGACCCCTAAGGTCAAGTACAACCCTGATGAAGGCCTCAATGAAATTGAGTTTGATACCCCTTCTACAGTAAAGTGAATCACATGGTCTTTAAGCAAGTCATGTGTTTGTAAGTTTGAATCAAGGTATTCATATGGTAGATTTTTGCCATTTTTGCCAACTATCTGTATTCATGATTGTAATGGTTTTCTATAAAAACCAGTGCCTATAGTATTAAAGGCTTTAATTTTAGAGAGCTTGTATGAACATTAAATATAATACCCTGGCTTTGGTATTAACAATACTAATACCAATATGGAGTGTCATGAAGGAGTAATAGTAAGGTATCACTTAATGACCACAACTGGGACTGGCAACTTGATTGCTAAGAAGAAAATCTTGTGACTGCAACTGGACTTATGACCTTTCTTCCCTTGGTCATTAAGTAAAGAGATGCAGTCGCAGAGTGAAAAATAGCACAATTGCAATTTATAATTTTACTTCCAGTTTCCAAACTGTACCATATCAATCCTACTAGTTCCAAACAAACATGCATGCTGGTTGTGAAGTATGCAAATGACAATCATATCACTGAAGGATGCTACAATTTGAAGGATTAGTTACAAAATTATTTTAGCACCATTGTAACTTTGAATGGTTGCAGAATCCCATGGCTATTTATAAGTAAAGAATACAGATGCCTTATAAGTGAGTCTACAGGCCAATAATCTCATATTTTCACTGCAGTTTACAAGACCTAGCAAGAGTGAGATCAAAATGGGGACAAATTAATTAATTTAATTAATTAATTAATCTTAAATTTTATAATTAATTTTAATATAATTTTAACTATAATTTTTAAAATATCAGCAAATCTAATCATTTTATATTGGTTTTTAATTGTTGTCTCTGTGTGTTTTACTTGCTGTGAACCGCCCCGAGTCCCTCGGGAGAGGGTGCGGTATATAAATTAATTAATTAATTAATTAAATAAATAAATAAATGGCTGTAAGTGGAGGATTATCTGTATTTCTTCTCTTGTTCCACACCTTGGGAAGAGGCGGTTGGACTAGATGACCTACAAGGTCCCTTCCACCTCTGTTAATCTCTCTACTGTTTATCTTCTCTCCTTCCTCATCAACCTCTTATTTTTTTTCGCTCCGAAATGTTTGGAATAGTTTTCTTTAAAAAAAAAAAAATCCAATCCAATCTTTTAATTATTGTACAAGTAGTCCTCGACTTACAAATAGTTCATTTAGTGACGGTTCAAAGTTACAACGGCCCTGAAAAATGTGACTTAGGACCGTTTTTTTCACACTTAGGCCAGTCGCAGCATCCTCACGGATCAAAATTCAGACGCTTGGCCACTGACTCGTATTTACGACAGTTTGCAACGTCCTGGGAGGGGTCACGCAATCCGCTTTTGCAACCTTCAAACAAGCCAAGTTAATGAGGAAGCCAGATTCACTGAACGACCATGTTACAAACTTAATAACCGCTGTGGATTCATTTAACAACCGTGGCAAGAAAAGTTGTAAAACGAGGCAAAGTGTACGTAAGAAACGTTTCACTAACAGCAGAAATTTGGAGGGCTATTTTGGTCAAACATCAAGGATTACTTGGGATTTTTACAAATTCTAAACGCTTTTACAATAACAGATTTCAGGCTAGCAACAATAACAGATGTGCAATAATTTTTCATTCATCATCGAGTTTATGCAACCACCCAAAATATTTTATATATAATATAAAAGCCCCCTAAAAAAGGAAAAGACCCAAAAAAAAAAAACCCAGGACTTTTATTTCCACCAACCACCTTATTTGAGAACTGTATAGGCAAGTCTTTGACTTACGACCATAACTGAGCCCAAAATTTCCATTGCTAAGTGAGACAGTTGACAGTTTGCCCCATTTTACGACTTTTCTTTCTTGCCACCGTCGTTAAAACGAATCCTTGCGGTTCTTAAGTTAGTAACACGGTCGTGAAGTCAATCTGGTTATTGGCTTGGCTCGTCAGAAGGTCACGTGACCCCGTCACAAATCGGATCGGAATTTTGCTCATGTGACCGTGGAGAAAGTCATGGGCGTGAAAAAAAGAACCAGTCGTGTATATATATACTCCCTGAATTTTTTAAAAATACCAGCAGTAAAAACAATAT
>JAEANM010015050.1:0-13764 GCA_017656035.1 Myanophis thanlyinensis
AGAGAGAGAGAGAGAGAGACGGAAAGAGGGAGAGAGAATATTCATATATGTATCCATAACTATATCCATGTAAGTAGAGGAGAATTTATGTGAAAACAATTATCTGTTACTTTTTGACATGTTGCTTTTACGAAAACTTTCCACTTTTAATTATTTTTCATTGAGAAACCCTGACTTTCAGACTATTCATTCTTTATTTTCTCTAGAGCACGGCTTCCCAAACCTGGCCAAACTATCCAAGTTTGGGCAGAAAGCACATTTTCTTTGGGTAACAACACACAAGCCCACTACTCATCACAAGGAGGGGGGGGAGGCATTTCAGTTGACTTTACAGATTGCCACAGGTGCTAAAATGTCATCAAACGTCCATCAAAGTACTACTGTCAAGAAAAAAAAAAGATCAACAAAATGACCAACGGTTAACTTGTTGGAATGTCATAAAGTTCATCCAACCATGTTGTTTCTGTTAACACGGGCAGTCCTCGAGTTTTGACCGTTCGCTCGGTGACTGTTCGAAATTGGGATGGTGCTGAAGGAAGGGACCTATAACTGTCCTTGAAGACTGATAAGACCTTTGGAAAAGCAATTTTTTTTGGATAATGAAGGGGGAAAAAGTCTGAGAAGCTGTAGAGCTGCAGGTTTAAGTAGGTTAGCTCTCAAATGTTGCCCCGTATTAAGAGTATACGCCCACTACTTCACTGCGGGCAAACATTTCAAAGGAATGTCCTAAGTGCTTTCACTGTTCTACCATGAGATGCTTTTAGCATTGAGCAGAAATAGCAGGTCAACGGAGAGACAGTAGAACTCATTTCCATAATACATTAAAGTTGAAGATTACAATGCCCTGTCAGGGAAACGTTTACGGACACTTGGCAAGTTCCATACATCACTGTTTAAAAGGAGCGTGCAGCAATGTTTTTTGAGGAAGACAGAGAAATGAGAGGAGGGGAGGAATGTGGGAACCTGGCTATCCAACGAGAAATACCAACGTGGTATCATCAGCAGTTCCTGATTGCAGAATTTCTTGGTTCTTGAAACTATTGAAGGACCCCTGGAATCAGTCACCCCCTCGAGGTGGGTCAGGAAACTGACTTGACAAGGAGCACTAGGATATAACTTTATTAACAAAAGAGTATAATAGAAGAATCTTGGTTTCTCTTTCTCCAACTTGTACCCAAGAGAATCAAGGCAAAACAGTCTTGAGTTTCTTTCTCATGTCCTCTTCTCTTTTAGGCTAAGTACTAGTGTCAAGGGGCCAGGGAAATCAGAAGATTGGGACAATTCAAGTGGGTATAAAGAAGATTTATTGCAAGTTTAAGCTCTCTACAAGAATCCAAACTACTAACAGTCCAAGTGAATTGGTGGTAGATAAGAATGGAATTCAAGTGTCAGGGTTCCACACAACATCAGCGACGCAATCCGAACTCCAAAGAGACAAAGTCCAAGGAATAAGATTTTATTGAAGACATTGTTCTGGTATGGTCTGTAGAAATCCCGAATCTAAAACTTCTGGGATTTCTTCACCCAAGTAAAACTAAAAGTTCCACCCCACTAATTATCACATGTTAATTTCCCACCAACCATTTCAAAAAGAGATCCAATGACCTCTTAGGACACTTCCCATCACAGGTGTGAGGCACCAGAAAAAGTTCTCATGAGAACCAGACTTAAGGGAATGAAAACAAGATAAGAAAACCGAGTTGCCATTTCCAACTCCCCCTTCGCCCTCTCAACGACCTTGCAATAGAAAAAGTGTAAATGTATCAAGATCTACTTGGCCCTTAATTTTACTATATAAAATGGCCAACATACTACAGTAGAACCCCCCCTACATCAAATGTCCTTTTGGATCTTGACATCAAGATGGGTGGGACTTAGATTTCTTATGGACACAAAGGGACTCATGACCCATCTGACTCCTTCCTTGCTCATGTCCTACACCTAACCTTGCATTCTTCAAGGTTATCCCAACACTTTACCCCATTTATGGCAGAAAAATGGCTCCATTGTCATGGTAGATCAATGGGTCAAAGATATAAACAATCTTGGAACTGTCCTGGCATTCAAAATGATCATATTATGACTATGCCAACGCTCTTTACATGGGGCTCCCCTTGAAGAGCATCCGGAGGCTGCAGTTGGTGCAGAATGCGGCCGTGCGAGTGATTCTGGGGGCTCCTCAGAGCTCCCATGTTACACCTCTCCTCCGCGAGCTCCATTGGCTCCCTGTGGCCTTCCAGGTACTATTCAAGGTGTTGGTTATCACCTTTAAAGCACTCCATGGCTTGGGACCCGGGTACTTACGGGACCGCCTGTTGCCACCATCAGCCTCCTGCCGACCTGTGCATTCCCACAGGGCTGGCCTCCTTGCGGTTCCACTGTCAGGATGATGTCACCTGGCAGCCCCAAAGGTTCGAGCCTTCTCTGTGGCGGCACCCTCTCTCTGGAATGAACTGCCCCCAGAGATCCAGACCATTACGGACCTACAGACCTTCCGGCGTGCACTGAAGACCTTTTTATTTCAACAAGCCGGTCTGGCCTAGTACCGTCGGTTGGGGATTTTAAATTGGTTCTTAATTTTTGTATGCATTTTAAATTGTTCTAAATTTAAAAAAAAAATTAAATTTTAATTTAGTTGGCCTTAATTTAATTCAATTTTAATTGGTTTTTTAAACTGTTTATCTGTGTGTTTTTACTGGCTGTATACCGCCCCGAGTCCTTCGGGACAGGGGGCGGTATAAAATTTTGAAAATAATAAAATAAATGAAATAATAATAATGGCCTGAAGTTGCTGGCTGGAATGCTGACTGTGACTACGCTGGAAGGGGAACAACATTTTATCACAGACCCATAATTCAAAGTGTGCCTTACGATACCAAAGTATTGTAATAACTCCTCTATCTGTCATTGTATGCTTTCAGTATTGCAGTTTAAAAATATTTCCACAATCTTGATCAAAGTACATTTTCTTGCAATCTATGGCTCTGTGACCTTGACAAATCATACCAGCAAGAACATTAATACATTATAGGCTTCAGGGCTGTGGTAATTCTTTGCAGTAAGAGATTCATAGCAATACAATTGCCAGCTCACTTTACACCTTTCAGTAAAGTTTCGGTCTGTGTAATATTAATTCTACAACTCAATGCGCTGAAATTGGTGTGCATATGTTAATGTAGTGTCCCTCAACCCTTTGGGCACCAGGGACCAGTTCTGTGGGGAAAGGTTTTTCCACGGACTAGAAGGGGTGTGATTTCACATGATACCTGAATACCACAGATGGGGCTTTGCTGCAGACTGTGCTGGTCCACAGGACAAGGGATGGGGCCCAGTGTTTATAAATATAATAATATACAAACTGTAACTTTGCTATGTAAACTATATTACTACTATTAATTGATGTATGTGTATTACTGAGAGGAATGCTCTTCCAGACTTTTGTAAGCTGGTTAAATGCTATGAGAGGAACTGATGACATTTCCAATTATCTTTTTAATTTCAGCCACCTTTTCTGTTATCTTTTCACTCTTTCAATTTTGCCAAGCATAATCATTGCATTTTCCTGAGTCCATTATCCAATTAAATCACATGCCCAGAGATGTATGTTTCTGTAGGCTGCTTGGTGCTCTCTGAGCTTGCTTGTTTTCTTGCAGAAGTTTTATTACCCTAACTAGGTAACATCATCAGTGCTAGTAGGGAGTGCTATTTGCTGTCAGTTTATATTCTGGTCTGGTGTCTTGCCTGTCTGTGTGGGTGGTGGCAGTCATAGGGATTCTTTGGTTGGGCTGTTTACTGATGGCTGTTTGGATTGGTGGTCTGAAGTTGACCTTGGTGTTAATCTATGATGATCTGAGTGCTGATTACTGGTGGAGAAGTGTTGGAGTCTCTTTTGGGCTGGTTGATTTACTCTTTTGCATAGTCTATAGATGTTGTTAATGGCTATGTGTTTATTGATGGCTGATTTGTCAGAGTGCCAGGCTTCTAGAAATTCCCCTGGAATTTTTGTACTTGGCCTGGTCTAGGATTGTCGCATTTTCCCGACTGAAACTATCGTTAAATCTATCTATATGTTGTGAAGTTAAAAGAATTTTCGTCATGTTTAATTTTCGATTATCCAGCTTAATGTAGCATACTGTATATGAGCAAATATATGGTATTTTGAAACTGAAATTTGCAGGAATATTTTCTGCTCTTTTCTATAATTTGATATTATAGTTATATCCATGCTCCAGATTTTTTTAGTTTCATTCTTTCCTTATAATAATACAGGCATTTAATATGTATTATTTCTACACTGTATAAGCATTTATGAAAGGAAATGGATAATGGCTATTTGGATAAGAGCTTGTACATTTAATACTTCAAGAATAAAATTGTTTCAAAACTATTCAAAGAATCTGTTAAAGATTACATGGAATTGGATCATACTTTGCTGTAAAATTAACTTGAGCAGGCTGCATTTAATGTAGCTGGAATTAACAAATGAGGATGTAGGGAACTGAAATAAACCATACATAGCCAATCTGAAATTTGGAATAAAATTGTATTTCAGGTTAAAATTGGCCGGAACTTTATTGATTACAGCATATAATAGTTTTGGCATATCACAAAGCAAAGATTTGCCAAGTAGACCAGGAACTTCCACAAAAGTGGGACTTTAATCACACAATTTGTGCCAATTATGTGATTATATCCCAGCTGTTGAGCCTGTAGCAAACATAGTCAATCCCTGATGCTTCATTGGCTTCTTAGCTAAACTGCCAAGGGAGTCCTGATTAAAATTCTTCATAAAGAACATAATTTTTATGGCCCACTCCCTCTTCCAGAAGCCTGGCCCTGACATTTCTAAGCTCAACTCAATGGATTTGATTTTCAGGTATTAATAATTTACACAGAGAATGAGTCTGGTATACTGATTAAAGTAGGAGAGTAGAAACAAGAAGATTGTGATTTCCAATGCCATTTTAAGCACAAAGTCAATTGGGTGATCTTGGGCCAGTCACTTTCTCTTGGCCCTAGAAATAGGCAATGACAAATTATTTCCAACATCTTGCCAAGAAAACTGCAGAAATTTGTCCAGGTAGTTGACTTGAAGGTGTATATATGCACACATGTGCGCACACACCACACATACATACACTCCTGCCAGTTTACAATTACCTGGGTATTTTTGTCCTATATAGAATACTCCATTTTTTCCAGGGATTTTAAAGCAAAAATAATTTAGTGTTAAATGTTGCATTCTGCCAAGATAGCATTTTAACATATATTGCATATTTTATGTACTGCACAGTAACTCAGTTTTATTGTGTTTTCTTTTATATTTTAAATATTTGTGTACTTTTCCAATAACCAAAGTTTCTGTTTAAATGTTGGTTATTGGAGAACTACTGCTATAACAATAACAACACTCGATTGACCTTTAGGTAACTTTGGCTTCACATGAAGTCATGGTTCAACATTTAGCACAGTCTGTTGCTCAAGTATAACAGGTTTATGCACCATATCATCACACAGTGTTCCTTCCATACACCCAAGGTTCTTGAATTGTTGGAAAATGGAAGGACAGCTTCAGTGACTTTCTGTTCTTTTAGGTCAGTCTTGAAATATTAGCTAATTTCATCAAAATAACAACCCTTGAGAATTCAAAAAAATATGTTACATGCCAAGTATGCCAAAAGCCAGGTAATCATAGAGCCAGTAACACTAATCAACCTGTAACTGATAAAAAGCAGCCTTTTTCTTGGTAGAAGCACACTTCAAAGCAAGACAAAAAACAAACAAACCACTTCTTAGTATTTAAGAATCCTGAACTACATGCAACTCTTGGGCTCAGTAGCATTCCAGTTAATGGGGTCCTTTTCTGGCTTAACGAATGGTCTGTTCACAGAAGAAAGAATGTTGAGGATAACTTGAAGGCTGGCAAGCCACTACAATTAATCTTCATGGAATCAGTGTGGGAAGTGTAATGGTTTTGGTGATTTGCAGGTGTGCGATCTTTAGAAAGAAAAAAAAAAAACCAGATTCCACCCAAATTTGGACATTATTTCCTTTTGCTTTTTTCCACCATTCTTTTCTGCAAAGCTCAGAATAAGTAACAGAGCAGCTGTAGAAGATCTCTAAGATTCATATTGAGGGTTTTTGAAAAGGACTGAAAAAATGTCCTATTCATTTTTTGATTCTTATGCTGAGGTTGTCCATCTCTCTATAAGGCAACTTGTTGTATACATACAGTAGTATACAACTTATAGTAGCGTTATAAATTTCAACCAATGGAAGCACATGGGAACAATGGCTTGTTTTCTTTCCCAACTGATAGAATGCCATTCATGGATCTTACTAAGCAAATATCCAGTTCTGAATTGTCTACTAAAGCAAAACTCACAGGCCCTAAATATAGGTAGATGCTAACTCTGCCCAGCAACTAGTTTTCCTCTGGATTCTTCTTTTATAAAGGTCACTAATTCAGTTCATTTCAAAATCAACATTTTTAGACATCACTTTAAAGATCGTATATCACATCCTACCAGATATGATAAAACTCAGAAAGTTTTCCCATCACAAACTTTACAACAAAATACAGAACTCAAAAATATACCCAAGCATACTGCATTTATATTGGAAAGAAATGAAAATACAGAGAAAAAACTAAATCCCAAAATGTGTAGGTTACAGAAAAATAAATATAAAAAGCATTACCAAACAGAAACAGTTTACTTAAGGTGCCATGAATGATTAATCAAGTTACATTTCCTCCCAGAAAAAGACAGCCTAGATCACCGTTTTTTCAACATGACATCTTCAAGAAATATTGAGGCTGGAACTTCCAAAATTCCGTTTATTATGCTGGCTTGGAATTTTTCAAACTCAGTGTATCTGGAATAGAACCTCTTGGAGGAGGCTGCCTTGATCATATGATGTTTCATGATTGTTTATTGTTGTTGCTTTGGTAAATAAACAGAAACTGTGGGGAGTCTCTTTCAATCTTAGGGCCTTTCCCTTCTGCAAAGTTATAATACTGTTCACTCTGCCTTGACACCTCCCTACTTCACTGAGAAAGAGATGAATCAGAATAACAGAGTTGGAAGGGACCTTGTAGGTTATCTAGTCCAACCCACCCACCCACCTGAGGAGACCCAATTTCTGACAGTTGGCTGTCCAATCTCTTCTTGAAAGCTTGCAGTGATGAAGCTCCCACAACTTCCAAGGACAGGACAAGCTGTTCCATTGGTTGATTGTTCTCACTGTCAGAAAATTTCTCCTTATTTCTAGGTTGAATCTCTCCTTGATCAGTTTCCAGCCATTATTCCTTGTTCAGGTGCTTTGGAAAACAAGTTGATTCCCTCTTCTCTGTGACAGCCCCTAAGATATTGGATCACTGCTTTCATGTCTTCCCTGGTCCTTCTCTTCACTAAACTGGATGCAGTATATTCTAGGTGTGGTCTTACTAAGGCATTATAGCCATTTAAATAATGTTCTGGTCTTCATCTGGAGTTGATTTTCTTCTCTGATATACCTAAGTGTGGCTAACAGATCTGGAGGAAGGGATAAAATAGTCTTGTCACAGTCCTGATCCAAATATGTAGGCAGCACAATTAGCATTTTCTTCCCAATGCAAATAGAATTGTGGAGCCAAATTTGTGTGGCAAGACAAAGGAGTAAATAATTCTTGGTAAGCCTTCCCTTTGATTTTCCAATAGATTTTCCCCTCCCCAATAATTTATTGAAGAGTCCTGAATCTCTTGCACAATTATAGTTACTTAGGAAGAAAAATAATTAGCAGCATTCCTTGAGAAAAACAAGAAAATAACAGAGACGAGAGAAGAAGCACTAATTCCTCTTTTTCAAGAAAAACCGAGGTGGACTGCCAAAAGACTAAATAAACCTGGAAATGTTTTCACATGGCTGCAGTCAGTAAGATACTGCAGAAAATGCCTCAGAGTGGCTTCCACTGATGGCTCTGGCACAGGCAATTTTCCAGTCTAATTTGCAATGCAAATGTTTGCAGATTTCCATACATTAAAACTGCTAGTACTGTTGAAAGTGGGGAAAAGCATTCAAAATTTAAATGATAATTTTACCCTAGTCTGTGTAGCAGCAATGCACCACCGATTACTGCTTGAATGAATTAAACGTGTTTTTGAAATATCGGTACAATTATATGAGAAACAAACCAAGCATAAGTGCAAATGGGACATTATTGTAGCTGTAACTGAATTATTTCCTTCTGCAATTTATAGCTAACTCACTGAAGGAATCAAACAGCTACCAAACGAACAAGCTGACATGCAAAAATGAGGTACCAATAGGCGTAACAAAAGTCTTGATTGGAAAATAAAAATCCAACCTAGTTCTGCACCTAGGGCCTTGTTTTTTTTTTAATCTCTTAAATATTGGTTTTAAAACCCACCAGAGCATTGGAGTGACTGATAACTAATGGCAAAGCCAAAAATACCAAACCCATAACGGTTTCAGTTTTCTTATTTGTAAAATGGTAATAATAGAGAAGCAATAAATTTACTGCAAATCTATCAATTGAAAAATAAAATGATACTATGAAAATGTATTCATACTGGGCCCTTTTTCCATATTGGTTCCCATAAATTTTAATCAATTTCAAATGAAATGTATGACATTACTATGCAAAGTTTCACATCCCTCTGAAAACTGGCCTTTGAAATTCCTCTATTCCAACCTATTCCCAATCTATTAATGAGCTCATAGTATCCAAAACTTACTCCAACATATCCTTACACCTAGTTGCAAGGGCTTTTTAAACTTCTCGTGCTCTCTTTCTCTCTAGGTTCAAGTGGAATTCACATTGCTGGAAGAAATATCCACCTGGGTTCAGTTCCAAGTGGGGAGAAAGACACTGGAAACACTGATTGGAAAGATGGACGCTGATTGGAAAGATGGTTTATTGATGGACAGGATCACATGGGTTTTAGGTCTTGGGCTGAACACATGTGGGGGGGGGGAGAGAGAGAGAGAGAGAGAGGTATTTATACCCTCTCTTGGGCCTTGAGCTTCCTGTTCCTGTGCAAGAAATGTATTTGATTGGTTGTCAGACTCCAAGGGAACTATTCAGGGGTCATAACTAACTTTTTAGGTTGTCTGAATTAAGTTTGATTGAAGCCTGGACTCCCTGATATGATGTAATGAGGAGGCTTGTGTCCTGAAAGGGTGTTGGGCCATTCTTATTGTGTCTTAATGGCTTTCATGGTTTGGATCTTGAGTGAAGGCTGATTCTACCATTCTACCTAATTCTGCCTTTGTTCAAAATATCCTGTCTTGAATGGATTACCAAATCTGCATTTCTAAAAGCTGGCCTTAGCTTAGTATCTGCTTGGGGGCAGGGAACTGTGGTTCTGACTTTTTCCTTTATTTTAAGATTTCTATTTCTCTTTTAGAGGAAATATAATATTCTGCCTTTTTAAATAAATTCAAATTTTATTTGTCACATGCACAATCATACACAGTACAATATGTAGTGAAATGCCTTATGCGATCATCCTTGACCATAGAATTAAGGGGAGCAAGGAGAACAGACTGTAGAAAGGATAGCGAGTAGGTTAGAAATGTGTTCTTGGATATAGAAGAGAAGGAATAAAGAATAAAACACAATGTCAAAATACAGTATCAACACAACGTCCATTGTTGATAGCAGTATCCATTTATCTATCTGCAATGGTCAGAAGGATGAATATGTCTGTTTTAGCCCTGGGTGTTGTCCTGGTTTAGAGACAATACTACTTGTGGGAAGAAGCTTCTCCTCAGTCTTTCTGTGTTGGGTTTCAGGGAGTGGAAGCACTTTCCTGACAGCATCATCGAGAACAGTCCATTGTTGGGGTGACTGAAGTCTTTCACTATCTTCTTGGCTGTAGTCCGGTATCGTTTATTGTAGATAGTGTGCAGTTCAGGGAGCTTGGTGCGGATGATGTGCTCAGCTGATTGCGCTACTTGCTGTAGGGTTCATCTGTCCTGCATGGTTCTGTTCCCAAACCTGGTTGTAATATTTCCCATCAGGATGCTCTCTACAGCACAGGAGTAGAAGTTCCTGAGTACTTTGGAGGGCAGTTTGAAGTCCCTCAGGCGTCTGAGGTGATAGAGATGCTGCTGAGCCTTTTTCACTATGGTGTTGATGTGGCAGGACCATGATAGGTTCTGCGTGATCTGAATATCGAGATATCAGGCCTGACAATTGCTCTTTTTTAAAGGATCTACCTAAAGTAGATCCAAAAATGGGTCTTTCCCTATGAAGTTGCTCAAAGCCATGTAAATCTCACCACTGAACCTCAAAATGCCACGCCAAAGGAGAGAATATTTGTCCTTCCTCTGGGAGTGCCAAAACCTTGAGTGACTATAATAGGGTGACCAACCGTCCTCTTTTGCCCAGACATGTCCTCTTTTTACGTCCAGTCTGGGGCGTCCGGGCGGGTTTTATAAATTTTATAAATTTACCCGGACGCCCCGGACTGGACGTAAAAGTGGCGATGTCATGTCCGGGCAAATGGAGAAAAGCAAGAGGCTCCAGCAAGAGGTCCTGGAACAAGCTTCTTGCTTCTCAGCCGAGTCTGGATTTGCGGTCAATTTCCGGTGAAGGGAAGCCCCACCCCCCCTGGCTGCCGCCGCCACCACCCAGCCCCCCACCACTGCCGCCGCTGCTACCCCGCCCCCCTGCCGCCGCCGCCGCCAACCACCCCCGCTGCCACCGCCGCCCCGCCCCCTGATGTGGCCGCTGCGGCCGCCCTGCCCCCGATGACGATGACATGCCCCGCCCCGACAACAACGACGACGATGACACCCCGCCCCCCCGATGACGATGCCCCCCCGCATCCTCTTTTTTGGCTATCAAATATGGTCAGCCTAGACTATAATCAACTTCCATCCCTGTAGGCCTTAATTCTACAGTGATTAATTTCTTCCATTAGCATACTTTTTGGTGAAATTTTAAAAAGAAATGTACTACTGATAACATCAGGCATTGCTCTTTGGTGTATGAATGCCTATCAGCAGTTGCTCCAGTGAACTAATATTCATTGTGGGCTGCTTCAAAGGATTTTATGATGAATGGCGTCTCCTACGCTGCCTGTGTGGCTTAGAAAAGGGGAGTGGAACATTAAAGTAATAATGCAGTTCTCCCTAGATGCCCAAGGAGAATTCCCTGCTTGCGCTCCAAACTGTATCAGAAGATGCATACCAGAAACAGCAGGATTTTGTTTAGCCTCAAAGGAGAGACAGAACACAACTGCTACTTGGGCTTTTGTCAAAAAATTGCTTTTTCCCTTCCTGACAGATTATATTCTAGTATATCAAAGATTGGATTTTTGTTGTACAATTTGTATAATGCAGAGTATAAAAGGTTCAAGGTGTCTTTTTAAAAAGAAGAAAAAGGAAAGGTAAAAAAAACATATTTTATAAGACAAATGTAGAAAATTATCTCACACACAAATGAAAGCAATCAAAAAGAAGTTGTCATAATAAAAGAGGTTTGGGACACTGATTTTAAGTTTCTTTCTTCCACTTTTCTTGTCCAGCTGCTATCTCAAGTTCACATCTTTACTTGGGAAATTGCTGTGCAGACAAAATGAGGAATATAAATCATTTGACTACTGTAACAAGTGTTGGAAGAAATGTCCATGTGGGTTCAGTTCCAAGTAGGGAGAAAGACAGTGGAAACATGGAGACTGCTTGGAAGGGTGGTTTATTGATGGAGTAGGCTTGAAGTCCTAGGCAAAAAGAAGAGAGCCCCTGGATTTAAGTCCTCTGTTGGGGTCTGAATTCGAACTTCTGTTCTGATTGGTTGTCAGACTCCCATGGTACCATGCAGATATTGTCTTTATAGATTGTCCTTTGTCCTTATAGATTGTCCTTTGAGTCCCAAGCTTGGTTGAATCTTGCTGAATGATGTAATCTTCCAAGGGGCCATGTGGAGAGTTGGGCAATCCCATCCTGAGGGTGAAGGCCTTTTATGTTGCAAATAAAACTAGCTCAGTCTATTATCTTCCAAATAACCAAAGTATCTGCTGGGGGCAGGGGCTAAGTTTCTGTTTTAAGATTTCTATTTCTCTTTTAGGGGAGATATTCTGTCTTTTAATATTTTTCATTTTTCTAGGAGAGAAGTGGATGTTAACTTCCAACACAAGCTAGTTGCTTCTCTGGCTCTTTTGTAAATACACTTCCATCTTTAAAATCTGATTATGCCCACCCATAGAAACTAAGACCTTTCCTCCAGAAATGAAAAGCAGAATTTTTTAGTCTACATTGTTTTCCAAGGTTCCAGGGCATACAGTAAATAAACAAAATTATTACTTTCATTTCACCTATTTTCTCATTTTTCAGTGTTCACTTTTTAATGTTTGCTCTGTCTGATTTCTGTATCAAATATATTTTTGAAAAGCTTGCAAGGCAAGATGCACACTTTCTTCTTGGTCTGTTTGTCACATTATAATTATCGGTCAAATTCTGACTCTGTCCTAAAGAGAATGACCCTATAATACAGTAATCAGCTGGAGATCCATCTCCAGTGGAGAACAAAATCAACCCAGGGCAATCTAAGTCAGAATGCATTGAAAACTGCAAACCTCTTAAAATAAGAGGCACAGTGGATTACTGGGAGGAAAAGCTTCTATTGGGATGGCTCCTCAGGAAGACAAGGGATGGCAGAATAACGAAAGCAGCATTGTAAATCATTCCAGCCCTGAGCCAGGTAGCTGATGTGGCTCACTTTTAATATGCACATTTGGTATTATAGTTGTTTCCCATTTGCACAAGAGGCAAATAAATATTTTCTTTTTAAAAGAAGTATTATAATAAAACTACTCGTTCCAAACTGTGCTCAGATTTAAATGAAGCAAATTCTGGCAAAGAGTTCTGAGAATTTTATCTCTAGATGATACTTATCAACAGTATAAAGACATCTGTACTTCAGTGTACAAATGCCTAAAGGAAAAATGATAGTTTTGCACATATTAAATAATAACTTATGACAAAAATGACTTTAGCAGCTTCTGCTTTTAAAGAAATCTTTGCAAAATGCAGAACACTGTAATCTTAGGAAAAGTGTGATTATTGTGCTTGTCAGAGTTGAGCCGCTGAACATGTATAAACTGCCTGTAATTGTCTAAGTTGTAATTGATGTCACAGAAAGGGCAGTTTCTGCCAAGGTTCATGATCCAATCAACAGAATACAGAAGCCTGGGTTAAGAGGAAGAACAGAACAAGTAACACATAAACAACCCAGATTCATTAGCCTAAAGGAGAAAGAACATCTCAATTTTTGTGTGGCAGATTCCATAACAGAAAAAGAATTAATTGGTCATATAGTGAATGGGCCAATAATCCAGATCATTAAAACTTAAAGAAGATATTTAGTCAAAGACATGTAATGAATTCATAAAAGGATATAATAAATGCAGACAAAATGCAGCAATCTTTATTTGGCCCTCAAAGTTCTTTGACAGTCTTTCCCCACCCACACTTTTTTATATTGGTATTGAATAATTACTCTACAATGATCATACAAGGGCAAATTATAGGCAATATGTAGAGGCACAAGACTCGATTAATATTGGGAAGTAACATCAGGATTGGAAACCCTGATCACCAAGACCCAAAAAGCTTTGAGAAAAAGATATAACTAGAAAAAATTGAGCAGAATTACATGTTTTCTCTTCTCCTTTCCCTATGAGGTTTCTCCACAGTATGACAGAAACAAATCTAGGAACAGAATGTATTGTGTGTTCACACACACACACACACACA
>JAEANM010015052.1:0-13763 GCA_017656035.1 Myanophis thanlyinensis
AATAAATAAATAAATAAATAAAATTCTGCTTTTTAGTATTGATTCACACATCCCAAAGATGCACAAAAGTTCTGTTCTGGGCCTGGAAAAGAATGATCAGCTGTTAGTTCACAAGTGACATATGATATGGCCCCACTGGATTAAAATTATTTTAATTCAGTGCCGCAGAGAAAAAGGAAATGCCAATAATGAAAACTATGAATATATTATCTTCCCTCCCACATTATTCTAGTAAATACGTAACTTCTTAGCATCATAGCTCCTGGATCCCAGTATGAAGTTTGCCTTTTGTTCACAGCCCAAAATGTTTATAAAATGCTCCCACGGCTTTTTGCTCAGGTGGCCCTTGCATCAGGCTTCGCTCCCACCTTAAAAGCTTGGCTACCATTTTTTTGTGATATCTTCAAACATTTAATTCATTTCTAATCTCTGTAACACCAGTATTAAGTCATAGAAACAATATATTAAGTCTACACAAATATTCATGCAGAAAGGTGTGTATAATATCTAAGTACATGTGTACAAATGTATTCAGTTACATTGAGCACATAGTAAATCATGCAGCTTAAGTTAAATACATGAATTACATACATACATACAGTAGTTTATCTGAAACTGGAAGAAAGGTACCATAGTACTTACCATTAAATTGCTAGGTTTTTATAGAACTATTAGATCTGTGTTTCTCAACGTTGGCGACTTTTAAGATGTTTGGACTTCAACTCCCAGAATTCCTCAGCCAGCAAAGATGTCTGGGGAATTCTGGGAGCTGAAGTCCAAACATCTTAAAAGTCACCAAGGTTGAGAAACACTGTCTTAGATGATCTGTTATCCTACTTGTGGAAACTGCTGCCTCACTTTATCTCCTAGCACTCGACTCAAGGCAACTTTACCTCCCTTGTGTGTGGCGGCAGCCAAAAACCCCAATGCAATCCTAAACTGCATTAACACAGGAATACAAGTGAGGTACTAATACCACTCTATAAAGCCTTAGTAAGACCACACCTAGAATACTGCATCCAGTATTAAAAAGATGTTGAAACTCACTATAAAAAAGATGTTGAAACTCTAGAAAAAGTGCAGAGAAGAGCAACCGGGATGATTAGGGAATTGGAGTCTAAAACATATGAACAACGATTACTGGAACTGGGCATGGTTAGTCTAGTGAAGAGAAGGACCAGGGGAGACATGATAGCAGTGTTGCAATATTTGAGGGACCGCCAAAGAGAGGAAGGGGTCAAGGTGTTGTTTTCCGAGGCACCTGAAGGCCAGACAAGGAATAATGGATGGAAACTGAACAAGGAGAGATTCGACCTAGAAATAAGGATAAATTTTCTGACAGTGAGAACGATCAACCAATGGAACAACTTGCCTTCAGAAGTTGTGGGAGCTTCATCACTGGAAGCTTTCAAGAAAAGACTGGACTGCCATCTGTCAGAAATGGTGTAGGGTCTCCTGCTTGGACAGAGTGTTGGACCAGATGACTTACAAGATCCCTTCCAACTCTATTAATCTATTAAACCCTTTTCTCCCTCACTGCTTTTTCCCCTCATCATCTTTTTCCTGTTGCTTGTCTATAAGCATCACTATAACTTCCTTTTCTCCCATCCAACACGACAGCAAAAAGCAATACTGTAATGTTATGGGTTGAATTTGTCAACAATATCATGTTGCCTTTCCAGTTTGCAATGCTTTTCAATGCAATAAGTATGGCTGCTAAGCAGCCAAGAAGCTTCCCCTCGGAGCAACGAGTGATTTTGCTTTGTATTGTGAAAAACTAGAAAAATAAATTAAGACTGCATAGCTAATGAATGGGAGAGGGGTCCTAGCAATTTCTTACTTCCTTTTTTGCTTAAAGGGGGAATTTTTGTTTTTCTGGGATTGTTAAAGCTCAGAGTAGGGCACCATTTGAATTACATCATTTGCAGCCTCCCATTGATTAACTGGAGGAGTACACTAACTGACTTACTGCTTTTTCTGAATGTTCGTGTTTGGAGAGATGCAGAAGTGAAGCCAATTGTAGAACAGGTTCCAATTGTTCGCTCAGAGATGGGGGGACTAGAATAAGCAGTGGTATGAAAGTGAATTGAGTTAACAGAGGTATCTGTTACGTGTCATCACTCTGCATTTCCTAGTTCTGCCCTAACAGTGAAACCAATAAAATGGAATGGGGGCAATAACATCACATCTTATGTCATCATTAAATAAGTGATGTAGACAAGCTTAGTTGAAGACACAGGTCAAATGCTCATTTATTGTCATGTAAGATTGATGAAGAGATTCTCTCTACATTTTTTTTCTTCCAAGAATTGATAGAGAATTATCCCTCTTTCTTGCATGAGTAAAAAGAAAAAATGTTTTTCTCTGAATATATTCTTGTCAAGAAACAAGATTTACAACATAAATTGCATTTCTCCATTGCCACCCACCTCACATACCACCACCTATAAGCAAAGTAATCAAAAATATGTTTAGGAGCAGTTAGTAAAGGAAAGAATGGAAAAAACTTTCACCTGTATCTCTGCCTTCCCAGAATAAGACAGAAAACAATTAAAATTTCGTAAAAGAGGCTTAATGAGTCCCCAAGCTCTATTCAAAGTCATCAGGTCTATGCCACCGATAGGCTGTGATGCACAGAGACTTATATATAGCTGGTAATTTACGTAAAGCAAGTCAGCAGATGGTTCGGCAATTTAGCAATTACCGGGTGTTAGAACATGTAGATCTCGGCTTTATGTAGAATTTTATTATTCCTAATTGTCTCACTTTTTTTCTTTGCCTTTTTTTTCAAAAAGAGAAAATCTTAAACAATATCTATGGCTTTCTTTCTCTCTGGCTCCTGATGTTTGAGGGTTGGCTAAAGGAAGCTCAAATCCCATCATCCTGTTTCCAGCGCCCAAGAGACAGGATCCTTGTTTGTCTGGATGCAGTGAAGGGGCACTTAGTTACAAGGTTGTGTGTTTTTTTTTTCAATTTGTCCTTAAGGATAAGTCACGTTAAAGGTGTAATCGTAAAAAATAATTGCCAGGCATAAAGCTTTCGTGAAAATGTTGTGCCCATTACAAATTGTCGTTGCTTTCTTATTGGGCTCTGGTGACATCTTGTGCTAATGCACTCCACTAATTGCCTCGGGAGAGGCTGAGTTCAAATCCTAGGTAAGGTCACTCATGAAATGAGCTCTTGGGACCTCAGCATTACAGCCAACATTGCTATTGAAGGGGCATTGAGGTTTTGTCTTTAACAACTGGATGCCTTAGTAATTTGAAGAGCAGTAGTGGTGGATGGGTGGGACCCAAGAGAGCCCTATCAAGGCTGCTTCTCAACTTGTGTTTTTGCCACTACAGCTAAAATCTCCAGAGAAGGGATGGTGAAAGCTAGAAGGAGGACAGATGTTGGACTAGCTTATATGATGATCTTACACATGGTGGCTGACCTCAACCTAAGGAGCACTCAACATCTTTTACAAGTATTAATATGTCTTGTTCCAGACTCACAACAGAAGTACAGAGCTGGCAATCCAGCACCACATTGAAGAATACAAGTTTTACATGTGAAAGGCCTGGATCCAGTCCCTAATATCTTCAGGTAGAGCTTTTAAAGACCGCCCCTACCTGAACATCTGTAGGTGGATGAGGGAATGCCCTAAGGGACAGGAGGAAGAGCCCATACCAGACAATAGTCAGATGAAAGAAACCTGTGTTCGGGACAGAACTGTAATTAGAGAAAATGTCTCAAACAACACCTTCCCTAATTCCCACAGAGATAAAGAGGGAGGAGAAAGTGTATTCAGACTTGCAAGTTTCTGCAGGAATATCTGAAAAGCTCGGGAGGACCTTCAGCCAGCACAACATGTGTGGCACACTTTAAACCCAAGTATACACTAAGGCAGACGCTTGCCCATCCCAAGGATAAAACATCCAAACACAAACTGAGCAACAGGGTATATGCCAGTGATGGCAAACCTTTTAGGGACTGAGTGCCCAAACTGCAAAGAAACCAGAAACCTGAACACCAGCTGAAGGGCAAGAGGCAGGGCATCACATCACTGGCATCTCTGCAAGAGGTGAGATCTTTTTCTTTCGTGTGCTTCTGTTTTGTCATTTGCAGGAAAACAGAAGTTTCCCTGCAAACAACGATGAGAAACATAGAGCTGAGCTGGGGCAATGATGCAAGTGCCTACAGAGAGGGCTCTGAGTGCCACCTCTGGCATGCATGCCATAGATTCGCCACCACTGGTATATGCAGTACAATGCAGTGAGATGTGCAGATCTCTACATTGGAGAAGCAAAACAACCACTTCATAAATGCGTGGCACAACATAGGACAGTGGTGGCGAACCTTTTACGTCACCAGGTGCCGTCCTTCGTGCCGGAAAGGCATGCCAAACCGTCCCGTGAGCCTTGCCCAGCCCCGCTGACTCTGCACTCCATCCTCACGCTCCTTGTGCGCAGCCCGTTCTCACGCTCCATTGTGCACTAGCCAGCTGGCTTTTGCCAAGCGGGAGCACCGAAACCTGGAAGCGCAGCATCCTAGCATGGTGTGCATGCACGTGCAGCGAACAGCTGGCTGGCGCGCATGCACATATCGGAAACCGGACATTCAGCTCTCAGAGGACGCATGCATGCTGGGATGCTGCGCTTCTGGGTTTTGGAGCTCCCATGTGGTAAAACCCACCTGGTTAGCACGCGACGGAGCGCAAGAACATGCCGCGGGGGCTGTGCACGCTGGAGCGCGAGAACAGAGTACACAGCCAGTGGGGCTGCGCGGGGCACGTGGGATGGTTTACCATGCCAGAAAGCTCACAGGAAGACTTGGCGTGCTGTTTCCAGCACTCATTCCATAGGTTTACCACCACTGACATAGGAGAACAAACCCATCAGGACTAGATTCAGCAGTCCCATCTGCATTTTAAAGATAACAGGCCATTTTTTCGAAGACAGCAAAGTCCACATTTTGGACAGAGGGGACCGCTGCTCTGAAAGAGGGGCCAAAGAGGCCATCTCTGTCAAAATTGAACAGCCCTCTCTCAACAGAGGGGGGAGGGCTATGACATCATCGATCTCCAGTCTACAGCACAGTCCTTTCAACAGTTCCAAGGCTCCACACCCATCTGCACTGTTCAGGTTACACCAGGACACAGATAAACCTCCAAGTGGTATCAATGACGCTCTAAAAAGAATGCAAATGACCAGCTGTCTGCAAGGAATATAAATCCTTCCATTCCCCACCATCCAGCCAGAGCTTAAGATGCTTCTTGGATAAAAAGCAAAACATTGTCAAAGAAAAACAATAAAGTGCAGTTGCTTCTTGAAAAAGCACCTTTGGGACATTCTGTTACTATATCTTTATAATTAAAGTAACATTGGCATGCATGGGTTTGGTTTCCTGGTCTGCCTTGAAGGGTGTCAAAATCCCAAGAAAGCAGATATCAGTTAACAGATAACAGGACCAAGGAAGATAACCTCACTTGTCCTATGGCAACTTCCTAGGTACCCGAGGACTCCACAATTAGAACATATTCTATAGCCACTGTTTGGGATGGCAAGTGATGCCAGTATTAGTGGCCCAGTTCTCAGGCATTCCTGTTCTTTCTTATTTTACAATCTAGGTAAAAGTTTATTACTAATTAAGGAAAAAAGTGAGGGAGGTTCAAGCAGTTGCTGTGTCTTATTAATCAATTGATCAGTGTACTCTAGCCTTTTGCCAGTTTATGGGTCACACTGAAAGATCATTTTATTAGTCTTCAGTGGTCTTCAAAGAAAAGTGTTCAGTGTGTGGATCATCCTTCTGGATTTTTTGGGACACTGCCTAATTAACAGCTCCCCAGTATTACACTGGTATCCAGCTTGCATAATTAGCCTGATTTTAAATCAATAAGGGCTGCACAAGTCACTTCACAGATTAAAAGCCAACATTCTCTTGTTGGTTGATTCTTATTAACCCTATAACTTGTGAGGGAATGAATGCCAGCTAAAACTCCTCAGAGGAAAGACAAGACAGGACATTTGATGACAATAATTCTGTAAAAGTACTGTATTTATTCATTTGTTTTACAAGCATCTGTATATTACTTCAGTCAAAATAAATCTTAACATCTTACAAAAACTATATGCAGTAAATAACCATTCTATTTATTTTTATTTGTCTGTCTATCTCTGTATCTATCTTACAAACAAGTAACAATAGAAGGTGGGGGAGAAGGAAGAGGAAAGTGATCAAAATTCAGTATCTCATTCTGAACTCAGTCCAAAAAAGTCTTGGATACAGTATGTAGGAAGAGCCCACTCAGCAAATGTACACAGCAGGAACATAATCATAAGATGAACTGAGAAATTTCCTGACAGTAATCAGTGGACCGAGTTGCCTCCAGAAGTTGTGGGTGTTGCAACACTGGAGGTTTTTAGAATTAGAATTAGAATTCTTTATTGGCCAAGTGTGATTGGACACACAAGGAATTTGTCTTTGGTGCATATGCTCTCAGTGTACATAACAGGAAAGGTACATTCGTCAGTAATCATAAGATACAACACAATGATACTCAAACAGGATACAAATAAGCAATCAAATCATACTAGGATTTTTTTTAAAAAGAGACAGGACAACCATTTGTCTAGAATAATATAGGGTTTCTTCTTGAGCAGGTGGCTGGACTGGAAAACCTCCAAGGTCCTTTGCAACTCTTATCCAGTTAGACTTCCCCCTTAATAAGCTCCTGGTGCAATTTGATTAATGATTCCATGTATGCAGGAAGAGAAAAAAAATCTAATTTGATGTTGGTAAACATTTATTCAACACCTAATTTATGATTTGTGGTTGCCCAAGATCCAGGCTCATATTAGATTTCTTGTCGAATCCCAGAATTCCCAATGCTATGCATGGCTCGCTGGGGAATTCTGGGAGCTGAAGTCCACAAGTCTTAAAATTTCCAAGGTTGAACAATTTCTTCTCAGCAGGGGGAGAACAGCATATTCTGGCAGCATGCTCTCCTTCCCTCTGCTAAGGAGGAATAGATCTAGATGTTTGTGGGATAGAAAATAGCTGGGAGAAATCACTGATCTGGTCAAATCTCTAATAGACTGGGAATGTTCTACATCATACTTAGTTTGGTCTGATTCTCAGGTATGTTTGTTACCCATGAGGCCCAGGAGGTTGCAGTAAAGGACATGTCCCCATTGGATCTTTATTCGTCCCCAGAGTTTATTATACCATTTGGAAATTTATGCTCTAATCTTCGTTAACAAGTGATGTGGGAAGAAGACATTGTAAGAACACTCCATTTTGTCACTTCTGCAAATCAGCATTCTCTGCAATGAACTGCAACTGTTTTAACAGGGTGATCAACATGAGCATACACACAACTTAAAAGAGTAATAGTTCCGTGGTAGCACATTTGTCTACTGAAAAGCATCATGAGTATTCCAACAGAAGTGGACTGTAGCTTGTAAAATTATTTGTGATCTTATTCTCTAGGGAAACTGTGTATTTGTCCCTACCTTGAGAGGGGTCTGGCTTTATCACTGCCTGGGAGAATTGTTTTTTGGGGAAGGGCTATTTTTTTGGGAGGGTGTTGTTTGTTTTCAAAATCATTTTTTGTTTTTTAGAGGGGTAGCATAGCTATGTGAATTTGGACAGAATAGAGGGACTGCATTTACAACAAGAAGCATCTGACCTACCTTTTATTTTATTTATTTAGGGGTAGGGAGAGAGGACTATGAATGTATATCATGTAATAATGATTAATTTGAGAATGGTTCTGGAGCAGTGGGAGTGTATTGTTATTGTTGACATTTTGGGACCATCACAAAGAAGGCAATGGCTCTGTCATATAGGAAATACTTCTTTTTTACCAACTGTGCTGGATAGTGATCATGTAGGTAGGATAAGAAGTAAAGAATTGAAGACCTTACAATGGGACAACCCTTCTATGTAGATCAGGATATGCCAGACATAGAAAGTCTTTCTTACAAAATAAGTTGCTTTGGTGGAGAAGGTAGGTAACAAATGGCTAAGTATATTTAAATCAAATTTAGAGATGATACACTGTGCAATGTAAATCATGTGGATTGAAAGTAATGTGCAGGGGGTTTATTCAGAGATAGCTCTACATTGAATGTCATTCCTATGTATATGCCCATTCAATCACATACATGCTTTTGTTCAATATCTGATTATTCTTTTATTTTATTTGTTAACTTACTGTATTTCATGCCATCACTTATATTTTGCATAATCTTTCCTTGACATCTTTAACACACTTGGATGCAATTGCAATCACTCTCATGCATTCAACAGCTGATAAAAAAAATAGAACGTTGAGAGAGAGGAAGGGAGAGAGGGAGAGAAGAATATTAATTCAAAAGCATTATTCAGTATGGGTATCTTCCTGGGGGTGGGGGATGGGAAACTGGTTGTACTACTTGTTTAAGCTGCTGGGTGAAACAAATGAACTGCCCATCCCTAAACCGTTTCCTTGTTTATATCCAACTCACAAGCACCAGAAGGTTTCTTAAACCTCTCTGATTATCTTGAGGAAACTTCTAGTTCTAGTACATAGCTGGAGATGATCAGTAGAAGAACTTTGCAATATCTGCAGAAGGATGAAGCCAATTCCATGAAAACAATTGCAGGTGGGTGGCTTAGGCTCCACAGTCTTTGGTCTTAATGGCAAAGAGGCCATTTCTCCAGCTGGCCAAGAGAATCCAGATGGGCAGGGCCATCTTCCTTCTCTGATACAAGCTGTAGCTGAACCTACCCCCATGGAGCTGCCAAGATGCAGCATTTTGCCCCTATGACAGATGGAAAAGAATTATCTAAGACTGACATGCTGGTTACCAGAATCTGAACTGAAAATGAACCATTAACCCCAAGGAAGCACCAAATTGTCATTCCTACAGATGGCATAGAAATGCCAGTTGGGCCAGACTGAAAAGCTTATCTCAGATTGATTGTTCTTGGGGCAAGATTTCTTGCTCCACACAGTCTCATCCTCTCTCCTTCCCCCAATTTAACCTGCCCAGGGTTTGGAAATTTCCCTACCTTTCCACCAACAGACACAACAGACCTTTTTAGGGAATGGCACAATATTATTGTAACAAATTCCAGAACATCCATACACACACCCAACCCCTAATAATCCTATTCATGAAATAGTATCAGGCTGCTTTGTCAAATTGCAGAAAGATTTGCCTAAGGAAAGCTACAGCCTGTTCCATGTTGATTTAGGGACTTTTCTCTTATGGTCTAACACAGATAATGAATGATAAAGACATCCTCTCCAACTTGAACTAACCAACTTTCTTCTCCCTCACCTTCATTATTCTCTTCCTTGCTGCCTATCATCAAGTAGAGCTGATAGTTACAATAGCAGGTATGCAACCATTTTCAAACCTTAAGCATAGTGTAGTTCATATTTCTATCCCACCACTAATCACCCTACTGTCCCATCTTAGTTTATCCTGCTAGGCTTAAAAGCAGACCGTAGTACAATACTGAAAAAGCAAGCATGGCTAACCTTTATACATGGCTAGCTAGACTCACAGATCCTTTTGTCCCTTTCCAGGTGTGCCAGCAAAACAGCCACCATCTGAGTCACTGTGATCATCAACCATGATCTCTGATGGCTTATCAGCTATCAAGGAGCATTTTTGGTCATTGTTAAATGAATGCAAACAGGGTTCTTCATCCCATAGGCTAAACAAAATGCCCAAGCAACAACAACAGAGCCAACTTCGTATCTTTTATAGGACAAGCAAACAACCTATTAAATTTAAATCAGTAACTGAAGACCAAATCCTTAAGCAGGGGCATAGCTAAATGTTGAGTTATCCCAAGCAAGAGGCCTAAAATCAGAGTTTATGGCCCAGAGTTGGGGGGAATGACTTTGTGGGAGGGACAGGCATGCACGAGCACTCGTTGCCTGTGTGCGTGGGGCAGAGAGTGCCTGCGACACTCGAGCAAGGCCCTGAGCATCTGCAACATTCGTGCACCAGCCGGCCACTCATGCAGCCCAGTTGCAAATAGGCCACAGACTGATAGTGGGCCCATGGCCTACAGGTTGTGGACCCCTGCCTTAAACAATCTCTCACTATCACCTGAGCAGCAACAGGAAACAGCAGTCAGCACATACCTCTACAGCCTGGTCAGTGCTGGCAGTGAGATGTCTATTTATTGTGCATCCTCTCTACATGGGGCTCCCCTTGAAGAGCATCCGGAGGCTGCAGTTGGTCCAGAATGTGGCTGCGCGGGTAATTATGGAAGCTCTTAGGAGCTCCCAAGTTACACCTCTCCTGTGTGAGCTGCACTGGCTTCCTGTGGCCTTTCGGGTGCAATTCAAGGTGCTGGTGATTACCTTTAAAGTGCTCCATGGCTTGGGACCCGGGTACTTAAAGGACCGCCTGTTGCCGTTGTCAGCCTCTAGCCGACTGGTGCATTCCCACAGGGTTGGCCTCCTCAGGGTTCCATCATTGGGATGATGCCGTCTGACAGCCCCGAGGGTACGGGCCTTCTCTATGGCGGCGCCCTCCCTGTGGAATGAACTCCCCCCGGAGATTCGCACCATTGCGGATCTCTGGGGTTTCCGGCGTGCCCTAAAAACCCATTTATTTCAACGAGCCGGCCTGGCCTGACACCTGAGGCTTTTAAATTTGCATTTAAATCGAATTTAAATTTCTGGTTTTTAAATTTTAAGTCTAAATTGTTTATATTGTCTTTAATTGATTTTTAAACTTAAATTTTAAATTGCTTAATATTTTATAATTTAATCAGCCGTTATTTAATTATTTTAATTAGATTTTTAACTGTTCATGTATGTTTTTTATTGGCTGTGCACCGTCCCGAGTCCCTTGGAAGAGGGGGTGGTATATAAATCCTGTTAATAAAATAAATAAATAAAAATCAACAGCATATTATTTAACAAGGATAATATCTCTGATGCCTTGTTGCATAGCATACCACCTGCTTGTCCATCCACCCCATTCTTCACAGCATTGAAAAGGGTAACAGTAGACCACCGCTGTCTTATATGTTCCACATACGTTAAAAGGAAATACCCATCATCCAAAGACAGTGCCTAGGTTGGCTAGGGATGATAAGAATTGTAGCTGAAGCCCATTCCAAGGGCACCATATTACACAGAGCTGGTTTCATTCCTCTTTGTACATTTTCCACTAATGAATTGCATTCTGTTCAGTTCTGCATAGCAGACTTTTTCTTCGTTTAAGAACGTGCCTTCAGATATGTTGTACACTTGAAAAAGGCAGAGGTACTTACTTCTGAATCCACCATTTCTGTATTCAGAATTAAGGCCTGTTGTATCTAATAGGATTTGCTTACCAGCAGGGTTGGCCCAAAACAAGTGGATGGCCTAAGGCACTTCTTTCTGTTCCATCTGCAGATGTCATTTGGTTTATAGTTGTGTCCTCCAACATGCCTGAAAGACATAGGTCTGTTTAGAAGGAAACTGTCTCCTCCAAAAGAGGGGAATGTCCAGGGAACACAAGAAGACCACTGGGAAACTACCATCACTGCATTCATCCTCTCTTCCTGAGGCAATTGCCACACACCTTATTATCAAGGCTGACCCTCCTCACTATGCTGTAGCAATCTCAAGAGTATCCAAGCATGCATCTGTGAACATACCTGATGTAATTTGGTAGGACTGGTGAATAAACTCAGGAAATTAAAGGCTGTGACTTCTGCTTAAACCATCTCAGGAGAGCTTTGTCACAAGCTGGTCTTCAGCATCTAAGCTGCCCTGTTAGAGAATCCTGAGGAACATTTCTCACTCCAGATAATTAGAATGTTCACTCAGCTGCAGTGGAGTCATTACCTGCGACAATGGTTCAGCAATAACAGATTAAGTCCCAGAGATAATAGAAGCTACTTGTGTGCTTTGCAATTATCCAGTCAATGGTTTGCTTAATCATTAACTGGCCAAGAGTGCAAAAAGGAGTGGGGGGCAAGGAAGACCTCTGAGGTTCTAGAATGATGAGAAGGAAACCTCCTGAGCATTGGGTTTCATATTAAAGGGAGAAGTAAGTACATGTGTGATAGAGGTTCTTCAAGATTGGTGTTACATTTTTCTGGAGGGTGATTTTTACAATCATAGTAAAGCATCCAAAGTTGACCAGATGGAGATCACAAGTTGAATATCCACTGCAATTTCATTCTTTACATGTTTTTTCCCCCACAATGGGATTGGGATCTTTGGTTGTTCTGAATTTCAAACATTATTATCATTTTTATCTCTGAACATATTACCTACAACATCTTCAGAGTCATAAGATGTAGAACGTAGTCTGGGTTCCATATTCAAATAATATTTTAACTATGGTTTCATAGAGTCACATTTCTGAGAAGTGGCAGTCGTGTCAATTTAATGGATAAACAAATGTTCAATAGAAATGACCTACTTAAGATCCCAGGATTGGATTGGTCCCAAATGTCTTTGAGTATGTCCTCCAAAAAATGCTTAATAAAAGTTTATTAGTGTATAACAGAAAGAGAAATCCTTAACTATAAAAATTTAGATAGAGGGTAATCATTTTAACTATATTTGATTTTAAGATAATTATATATCAAATTGCATCATTTTTGTCTGGCCCCATGCCTTATATTTTGAAGTATGGTCCTAGGCACAAGATTCAAAGGCTAAGTGCAGCCACCATTTTAGAAAAAATATTTTTCTATACCTCAATGTCCAGTAATTTCCTATTGATGATGAAATTGGTAATACAATATAATACAACAGGAGGACACGAGATGTTGGACTAGGCTCACACAAAAGCAGATTTACTCTGCAAATTCAAATCCATCAAACATAGATGACTGCCCATCTCACAAAAAGTGAATGTAAGTGATGTTCAACAATTAAAATAATAAATATATAAAAGTAGTTGTTTAAAAGGTAAAAAAAGACACAAAAGATAATGAATCTTAATCACAACAATTTACCCTAGTTTTCAATATAATTGCAATAAAGTTCTGAGTAACTTGGATATAATTATAAATGAGTGCTATTTAAAGACCAGGCATGTTTCAGTTCTGCAACATATCATTCTCTGAGCTTCTTCTTTCTCAATCCAGGCTGTCTAGAGTCGTGAGTCAATACATCCTTGTCAAATCATAGAGTTCATTCATATCATATGATTCAAGATCTATTTTAAACCAAAAACACTCTTATGTTGTCATATTTTATTTCACAGCATTTTTATCCTGATTTATATCCCACTCAGAGAAGCAGGTTTGAATAGTCTGCAAGTATCCACACAGCCCTGAAAGAACACAAAATACACCACATAAATTTAGGTGGGAATGAAAGAAAAGTGAGAGTAGCGGGATAGGGAAAGCCCCAGAAGTTTAAATGTTGACTCAGGGGAGAAAATAATGTATGTTTCACTCCACTACGTTTATACATTTTAATGAGGGCAATCTGTGTGCCTACTGTAGTTTATTTAAAGCCCACATTAATTAAACAACATAAAAACTAGAAGTGGTGATCTGAGACCTTGCCAAGCTTCCCTTGCTTTATCTAGTAAGATAACAAAAGAACATGTAGAAAACAGTGGTGGAATTCAAATTTTTTGTACTACCGGTTCTGTGGGCGTGGCTTGGTGGGCATGGCGGGGGGGCTCATCTGACTGGGTGGGCAGTTTCTGTAAGCAGGGCAATAAAGATTAGGCTAGAAACGGACTTCCTGTTTGGCTTCTTCGCAGACAGGTCGGAATCCGCGATTGTCCGCGGTTTCGATCTGTGCTCTCTTGCTG
>JAEANM010015053.1:0-13763 GCA_017656035.1 Myanophis thanlyinensis
TTCAACTCCCAGAATTCCCCAGCCAGCTGACTAGGGAATCCTGGGAGTTGAAGTCCAAACATCTTAAAGGCGCCAAGGTGGAGAAACACTGACTTAAGAGTTCCGGATTTCTTGTCCTTTCTCCAAGCGGGTTCAATGCAAGGGAGCAACTCACGGCGCCTCCTGCTTCAGCCGGAGTGACTCACTCCGCTTTGACTCCGCCATCCGCCCGCCTCTGGAAGTGGGCGGAGAGAGAGAGAGAGAGAAGGGGGGGACGAGGCTTTGCAGCCCGCCGCCGGAGCGAAGGATGTGGCCGGTCCCGCGGGCGGGGCTGGCCCTGCTGCTGGAAGTGGGGGTGCGCGCCTTGCTGCTGGCTCTCTTCCTGTGAGTGGCCGAGGAGTGGGAGGGGGTCGCCAGGCAGGCAGGAAAAGGGGAAGGGGCGTTTCTCTCCCTCTTTTGGAGGGGCGGGGGGGACGGGTCCCCTTTCCCACGCCTTAGCGGAAGGCCGCCCCTCCATCCCTCTTTCATCATCCTTCTTGACCCGAAGTTTTTTTGGTTTGTTTTTTTTCCGGGCTTGCAAAGAAGTTAACGTGGCTTTTTCGCAAAGCTGGGGCGGCCTTCCCGGCGACGTGCTTGCTAGGAATTGGCCCGAGCCGGGTTGCGTGTCCTTTTGTGGCTTCTTCAAAGAAGGATGCACCTGCAGCGTTTGGGGGGAAAGGGGGGTGCATTTTGCAGCTGGGCGTCAGCCTAGATGCTGGCCTATCCTTTTGACAGCCTGCAAGTGAAGATGGGGGAGCTTCTGGCCCAAAGCCCACCAGGTGTTAAGACCCTTGGGTTCCAGAATCCTCACCAGCAAAGGGGGGTTTTATGTGCTGGATGTGGCTCTTAGAGCTAGGTGGCTGTGGTGCATTGCAATTCACCTGGGGGAGGGAGGGTGTCATGCGATGCAATGGTTGGCTAGGCCAAAGACGTTCAGGAAGTGCTTGCATTGCAAATGCCCCATCAAAGAGAGGGATACCTGCTTTGCAATTTCTATATATAGGCATAAAGAGATCTAGATCAGAAGTGAAATTCAGCTGTTTCTTCAGAACTGGTTATTAGAAGAAATCTCCTTTTGTTTTTGCTTTTTCCCCACTTTGCAGGGTTAATCCTGTAAATAAGGCAGTTGTTTCTAGCCTAATCTTCGTTGCTTTGCTCACAGAAACTGCCTCTCCCCTTATTACATTGTAACTTTGGTGAAGTTGTAATGGTAATTCTGGGCTTGGTGATGTTTAATCCTGTGGCCACGCCCACAGAACCGGTAGTAAAAAAATTGAATTTCACTACTGATCTAGATGGATTTGAATAGAGGAGGGGGGAGACAAATTGGGGTTTGTCCTACCTGGTTGTAAGAACCACCAATTCTCCCTTTTCTTTGCATGCTGTCTTTTGGATTATAAACTTGATTATTATGAGCCTTTATTTTTGCCCTGGGGAAAAATGGATTAAGGTTAAAGATAGCTAAACAGGGATGACAATTGTATAGAACTAGAAAGAGACTTTATGATAGCTCAGGGCTAGACAAATGTATGTTTACAAACACTGGGATAAAGGGTGCTGTATTGTATTCATGGACCAAGGATGTGGGGTTACTGAATGCAACTGAAAAGGGCAATGTCATGCTTTAAATTGCTATGGAAAGCAGCCCATCATCCTTACAGAGCCAAACATTTTTGAAATCTACTTTTCTTAGGTTCACTGAAGTGTTACCACCTTTCCAGCGAGTCATACAGCCTGAAGAAATGTGGCTCTACAAAAACCCCTACATAGAGTCTGACCACGTGCCCACCAAGTCTATGTTTGTAAGTGTTTTGTCCACTCTCAGTTCAACTTTTATTTGCATGCCTGTTTCTTGGCAAGCAGAAGTTGCTTAGATTAACCCCAGAGCTCTGCTCAGTGCAATGAACCCAAATTAAAACACCCCAATCCAGATATGACTGTCCGGCCTCTGTTTGAAGAGACTTGGCAAAAGGATATTCGCCAGTTCCCTTGTTAATTTTTACCATTGTGAAACTGTCTTTACGGTTAGAAAGTTATCCCCTCAATATTAAAATAGAATCTTCTTTCTTTATTCCATGCTTTGAAAGGACTGCCCACTGTCTGCATGTAGCTTCTCGCTTCCAGGTGGTCAAATCTTTGCTGTTTCAGAGCAAGAAAGATGATTGTAACCCCTTCAAAAAAAGCATTTCTGTTTCTGGCACAAGGATGGACAATGGTGGGTCAGCCAGATGCAGAGTCGCAGACCTTAAAGAAAAATAGCAAAAATAGCATTTTTTGGACAGAACAAGGAGAAACTGAGTGCTATAAGGTGGGAGGGCTAGAATTTCCAGTACATATTATGTGTTTTGCGGAGGCATGGAATTGTTTCTCGGTGGTTTATTTTTGTTCATCTGGGTCTGTTAAGTCTAAATCTGTGTTTTTCAACCTTCACAGCTTTAAGATGTATGGACTTCCAATTCCCGGAATTCTCTACTGGCTGGGGAATTCTGGGGGTTGAAGTCCATACATCTTAAAGTTGTCAAGCTTGGAAAACACGGGTTCAAATGAAGGCCTACACACATTGCTTGCTTTCATTTTTTGGGCAGAAATCCCAATTTTTCTGAAAACTGCTATTTTAGCATAATTCCCATCAGGCATCCAAAGAGCTTAAATTAACCCTCTTCTCTGTAAAAGGTGGTACAATCCTGTTTTAAAGCTAAGAAACAATCCCCAGTGTCTTTTTTTTAATCGTTTGTGCAACTTCGTTTTGCTTTTGTGAGTGTAGCACTTATCTGAATCTTGATCTTCTTGTTGCAGTTCATTTCCTTTGTGTCTCCTTTGGTCTTGATTTTCCTGGCTAAATTCTTCATGAAGGCTGGAAAAGAAGATACCCGGGAAGCATGCTTGGGTGAGCACAGGGGGGATGATGTTTGCAGAAAGTTGAGGGTTGCATTAAATTGCTGAACAAGGCAGCAGGTTCATCATGCCAGATTAGTTCTATTGGCCTAGTAGGGAAGAGATGAGAAGTTTATTGTCAGCTTAATATTGGGAACAATAAACCAGGATTCCCTCTGCATTCATCACTTTTTGAGGGAGATGGGCAATCTAGAATGAGTGAGTGGGTGAATAAATATTTCAATAAAAACTTATGGAGGGTGATTCCACAGTTTTCATACAATACCTGCTGATAGGACATACCAAGCAGCTCATTCATGGTAACCCCAAATTTGAACTTCCAATACAAAACAAACTGACTGTTGAGACTCATTGAGCTGGATTGCTTTAAAGGTATCGTACTTGTATTTCTGTCCAGTTGTTCCCCTTGTCCATCATGGGGATCTAATATGGAATTGCTTTCTTTGTTTTTCTTTGGTGCAGCAGTTAGCCTGGCACTTGCCCTGAATGGTATCTTCACCAATGCTGTGAAGCTGGCCGTGGGCAGGTAAGATTCTTTGCTGGTATTTTTAGAGAAAGAGCTAGCAATTTCCCCTCTGGTTGCTTATAGGTAGGGCTGATATTCTGAGAAAGTAATGTGAGAGGGCCAAAAACGAAGTGGAAGAAACCAGGTTGTAGTATGGAAGAGCAGCTATTGAAGTTTGAACACTTCCCGTAATGTTACATAAGAAACAGCAGAAATGTTCCCTTGTATTTCTTTCCAAAGGGATCGTCCAAAGAATATGTTGAAAAATATAATTTTTCTCCCATTGGTTTCTCCATCCCACCTTTGGAAATGACCTTATTTGCTCCATCACACAATTTTTCCTTTCTGCAATCCAAGTTAGTATCACTGGATACTTTCCTTGATAGGAAAGCTATGGAGCTTTCCTGTCAAGCCCATGAAGTTACCTTCTCCACTCCTTGCCCTAATTCCTATTTTTCTACCCACTTCCTTCACACTTAAAAAAAGGCCAGTGATAGAGGAAATATTTCCCTTCCACACAGAGGAAGGGATGTCATGGGATTTCCTTCTCCTTCAGAAGACCAGCAAGCCAAGTGGAGAGGACAGGAGTATCTGGCTGACCTGTTTTTATGATATTTATAGCTATTAAGGCTTTAGTTAAGATGTTGGATGGACATCTTAAGTGCTAGGCCTTACTCATCCATAGACATCACAGTGAGATCTTAAATTAGTCATCCCCTCTTACAGGCCTATTGTAAAAGATAATATCTGGGGAGAATCACATCCAGAACAGCTCAAGCTCTGATAAGAGAGATGATCTCACAATTATAGAAGTCAGTTGAATAGGGGACATTGGATGTGGAGTGAGGTATTTGCAGGTACCACAGTAGAGGCTACAGCTGTCATAGCAAAATGGAGATTCGGGTTAGCTCTTTGCTTTGGCTCTTCTCCACCTTCCTGAAGTCGAGAAATCTTGACCTACACTTCACTTCTTCTAGGCCTCGGCCCGATTTCTTTTACCGCTGCTTTCCAGATGGACGGGAAACTCATCAGTTCTTGTGCACAGGAGATGCCCAAGTGGTGATTGAAGGGCGCAAGAGCTTCCCTAGTGGACATTCGTCCTGTGAGTACAATTTTTTTCCTGTGAGAACTTCCCTTAGAGAGCTGGCAATAGGATTATGGCTAGTTTGGGTGCATTTAATTACTCCTTACAAGAATTTTTGTTTTGAGGAACCATATTGAACTGGTTCATTCATGGTGCTAAAGCACAGTTTGAATAACCACAGTTCATTGAATAAGCCAGAATAGTTGGCTTTACCCAACACATTTATCCACAAAACAGTCAGAATGGCTGGGTTTGCAAATACGTAACTTTAAACACAACACATCGCTTAAGGGTTTTTGCCACGATATATGATGTATGTACTTGGTCCCAATCTAATGTTGCATAAAATCATTTTTTAAAATGTTCCAGTTCAGTTTACAGAATTGGTCTAGGAATCCAAGGAAAGCCTAGGCCAGTGGTGGCAAACCTTTTACTTACCGAGTGCTGAAAAGTACATGCTTTGTGTGTGCCATCCGCACTTGTGTGAGACTCCTCCACATGCACTGCATATGCAACTGCACAATCTGTGTGTGCATGCATCTTTTGGACATGCAGTGCACACATGCTGCATGGAGGCACTCACGCACACATGAGCAATCGCATGTGCATGCGCAGGAGAGCTCCAAAGACCAGCTGGATTTCCTGCTGCAATGACATACATGCACAGCAGATGCCCAAAGACCAGCTGGATCTCTGCACTCATGCATGTGTACATGTGCAATTGCATGTGCATGCTCAGCTGGAGGAAAGTTGGCTGACAGCTTGTGTGCCCATCTTGCGATGGCTGTGTGTGCCACCTGTGGCATCCGTACCATAGGTTCGCTATCACGGGCCTAGGCAGATATGAAAAGGAAAGAGAAGTTGCAGCAGTTATGAATGCATTTCTCTCCCCTGGGGCTTCATTTAAAGGTTATTAGATCCTATGAGATAAACATCCTTTGTAGATTGCCTTGCAATCTATAGAGTATTATGTGATTTGTCCCTCTGTGTAAATATGCATATGTGCTCATTGGAGCATCTTATTGTAGGGATACAACAGCCTCAATATATTTTTTTTTAAGTTGTCCATCTCTCACTTATTGTTTCTGTCAGAAAAAAAATTCATATATTAAAGATGTGTCATTTTGTCTCTTGGGCTAGATCTGCAGTTTGCATACATACATACATCTTACCAAGCACCCATGCTACATTTGAGTTGCTGACAGTGCAATCCAAGTGCTGCAGGCAAAGGAAATCTTTCTGAATTCTGCTCAGCTTCTTTCCTTGGAGAAGACCATACAATTCCTGCCTGTCTTTTTTTTTAAATTCATGGAGAGAAGTATTTTTTTTTTTTTGCTTCTTTTGGGTTCAGCTGTTTTTTAATGAACAGTGGCATCTTTCATTGAAGTTTTTTTTAACCAAACCAAAAGTGTTTTATAAATAAGGAACACATATGTATGTATATATATTTCCTCTCAGCTAGCTGGGCAAAGGTGAAGGGCAGGTTCCAACATTGGTAGGGCTATATATGATTCCCCCCTTCTTTAATTGCATTAACACTGAAAAACAATCGTGGTTGTAATACTGTTGGCCTGATCTGACAATAAATTGTATTTAATTCAGTAGATCCCTTCCCTTTTATGGAGTTGTATGAAAAGGACAAAACATTCCCTTCGAAGATTGATCATTTAACTGTTCTGATACTAACATTGAAACAATCAGAACTATCCTTCTGGTTTGCCCAATCTGTCATTCCTAGAGAATAGAATTGATAAACCCCCTTAATTGCAAAATATTTCAATTGGCACCAGCAGAAAAGTGCACTGTATCTTTGTGGTCAGAACATATTGGACCTAATTGCAGTTTACCCGCTGTAAAATAAAATTATAAATCTCTCATTTCCTTCAATTACTGTATTCAACTCCCATTCTTTTCTTTTTAATTTATGTTAATGGTTTTGTTTGCTTGTTTGGGAGGAGCAGTGTTGCATCACTTGGGAGTAGCTGAAAGGATGTGATTTTGTGGTTTAGGTTGCTCTAAACAGCATTGTTGTCAGGCGTGAAAGCTCAGGCCCACAAAGGAAGGTCCAATTAAACAGATTTATTGCTAATCATGCCTACATGTAGGAATCTTCTCAGTGAACTGCTAGGAGCTAAATAAGGATCAACAGAATTCAATGGAGGTCGGACTTATTTGTGACTATGTAGGGATTTTAGGCTGATCCCTCTTTTAACTCCGCTTCCAAGTTCTGCCACATCTATGTCTAATCCATATTTCTTTTGAGAAAAGCAGCAATTTCTTCCTTGGGATCCCTTGTATTTCTAGCTATAGACAGTGGTGGCCATTTGCACTGTTGGATGACATAAGGGATCTTTTCTATTTCCAGTTGCCTTTGCTGGGCTTGCTTTTGGCTCCTTCTACATTGCGGGGAAGCTGCATTGCTTTGCACCTGGTGGTCGAGGCCAATCCTGGCGCCTCTGCGCCTTCTTGGGACCCCTCTTCATTGCCATGCTCATTGCCTTGTCCCGTACGTGTGATTACAAACATCACTGGCAAGGTGAGGGAAGAGTGTGCATATGTATGTGGGAAGGGTGATTTTTCTACTACATACAAGCCTGTTTTATTGCCCCATTGGTTAAAAATCCAACAGTGCTTATATTTTGGCCGAGATCTATGTTTTTAAGTTTCATGATTGCAGGAAACTTGCAAGGAGTGGGTGAATAAAAGAAACTCTATACATCTCTATTTAATTCTAATGGAATAAGAGTCACAGGGCCATTCTCCAGTGGAGCATCTTAATAACTTTCCCTTTCTGTCATATGATGAAACTGTTTTTGAAGCCTGAGCTTTGGTGGAGGCGCTGATGGATTTGGAGTCTTAGCTTGTGCTTAACTTTGCTCTAAAGAAAGGAACGGAGGGTCTGTAATCTTCTTTCTCTGTCAAAACTCCTGCTCAGCTCAGGTCAATCCCACCCACCCACCCCGCTTGTAATGGTATGGCAAATTTCAATGCATCTTCTGATCACACCGCAAATCTTAATGGCCCAAATTGTTATTCTGTGACTAAAGTGGGAATGTATGTAAGCCCTAAAAGGAGTCCCTTCCAGATTTTACTCAAGTAGTTGTTTGCCAGCTATAGGGGATGGTGCTTATTTCCATTTCAAGGCCATTGAGCTAGCACTGTCCAAAGACATTTCCGCAGTCATGTGGCCAGCATGATGTCATGGAGTGCTCTTACCTTCCCACTGAAGTGGTACCCATTTATCGATTCACATTTGCATTCTTTTGAACTGCTAGGTTAGCAGAAGTTGAGGTGAGGACGGGAGCTCCCCCGTCCCATGGCACTCGGGCCTTAAATCTGGGCTGCTGGCTTTCCAGCTGATAAATCCAGCATCTTAACTGCTGAGCCACCGCACCACCCAAACGTTAAAAAACGATAAATCAATTTCAAAATTTAGCACTGGGAAAAATCCCAGCCAGCTCTGCCTTCCTAGGTGGCACGGCCCCTACACAAAATTAAGACCATTGCTGGCTAGCAAAACTTAGCATGGGCTGATAACTGATGATGTATTAGATACTGATTTTTGTGTTTTTCTGTTCCTTTTAAGATGTGCTGGTTGGCTCTGGAATAGGTTTCACCTTTGCGTATCTCTGCTACAGACAGCATTACCCTCCGCTGACAGACCCCAAATGCCACCAGCCGCTGCAGCATGGATCCAGGCTATCTTCTCCAGAGAGGCAAAAGCTAACACTTTCTGGCTTCAACCTGGATGTATGAAGGAGGACTCAGGGAAACCTTCTGCGTATTTGCAGACTTGGGGGCGGGTGGGGGTGGAGGGAGGGGAAGAGAGCTTAATCATCCATGTTCTGCTTTGCTCAAAGGCCAGGAGGAGGTAGGGGGAGAAGCATCATTGTTCAACGTATACCAGCCTGATTGAAACTCAGGGCCTCTACCTCTTCCCCTTCATCACGCATATGTGGCCAAGAGAGTGAGTATTTTCCAGGACAGCAAAATTGCACAGTTTGGGACGATTTATTTTTTTGTGGCCAACTCATTCCTGGCAATATTGAACCATTCCTTATCTGATCAGTGGAACAACAAAAGGAGTCTCTGGTCCATTCCCTCATTGTAATGCCAGGCATCGCTCTTGAGTTTAAATGCCTATAAATTGATGTCACGTGATATCAGTTAGTGTGTAGTCTTGACCTATGAATTACAGGAGAGGTCTGACGTCTTTTCCCATGATGCCCAAGGTCCATTCCAGTTCATCCAAAGATACATGGGTACAATATTAATAATTTTCTCCCTGAAATACTAATTAAAATAGTAATGGTGGGGTGGTGAAATACCGTACATTCTTTCAGGATTCAATGATTTTGTGCAACAAAACAGCCTTTTTCAAAACAGAGCAGTAGCTCAACCATTCATGCATTGAAGCAGGTATGAAGATAGATGTCAGAACATATTGGACCTAATTGCAATTTACCCACTGTAAAATTGATAAATCTCTCATTTCCTTCAATTACTGTATTCAATGCAGAGCCATGCATTGGCTATTTTTCTGCTACCTCTTAAGAATAATTACAAAGAAAGCTGGTGTCTCCAACATTTGCCACTGAGGCGTAATATTTAAGGAATCAAAGTTAAATCTAGGAGACTAATTATATTAATTGAATAATTATGTTTTGCAGGGTGCCTAGCACACTTGCAGTTTACTCAAGACTTGTGCATACTTTTTCTATATTTGTGGCAATATTTTTAGTCCTCTACCATTGCACTCCTCTGCAGAAAGCTTTATTCTCCCCAATGCAAATTGGTATTGATTCAAAATAGTGTGATGACTCAAAATACATAAGACTACACTTCCATTTTTAGCCTTGCTTCTTTTAGGGGAATTTTAAACTATGGTTTCACACCCCTGCTGTTCCTAAACCACTAAAAACTAAAGAGTTCCCTGTCAGTTCATGTCCAACTTTAGAGCACGGAGCTCATCTCTGTTCCTTGGCTGAGGGAGCCAGCGTTGTCGGAAGACATTCCTGTGATCATGTGGCTGTAATGACGATATGCCAAGGCCCACAGAATGCTGTTACCGTCCCAACAATATTTGGTACCTATTCATCTACTTGCATTTGCATACTTTCAAACTGCTAGGTTGGCAGGAACTGAGGCAAGTAATGGGAGCTGTTACAAGCAATTCAGGTCTTAAACCTGGATTGTTAGCTCTCTAACTGACAAGGGCAGCATATTTAACTGCTGAGCCATCATGCCCCTTCCTAAACCATTACCCTAATAGTAATGGGCAATATTCAGATAATCCCCAAAAGGGTTTAGGGGTTCTTACAGTGTACATTTTCCACTCCTGGTTAAAGATAAATAGGTAAGAACTTTCCTAAAAGGAAGCAATTTTTTAGAGTCTATTTAATTCCCATCAATACTAGCACCACAATACATTTTGTTGATTGTGGTGGAATCTCTGTGCAATTGGTCAGTGTTTTATAGCCCATAATTAACTTGTTACTTTTTGGTCCCTCAACGATCCAGAAGACAGGCTTAAGATACAAAAGGATCTTGACAGACTTGAACATTGGGTGCAATCTAACAAAATGAAATTCAGTGGTGAAAAAGTAAGGTTCTACATTTAGGCAAGAAAAACAAATTGCCACAGGTTTATGTGGATCTTGGAGTCCTAGTGGATAATCATTTAAATATGAGCCAGCAGTCTGCTGCAGCTGCCAAAAAAGCCAACATAGTTCCAGGCTGCATAAACAGGGATAGAATCCAGATCATGTGAAGTGTTAATACCACTTTATAATGCCTTGGTAAGGACACACTTGGAATACTGCATCCAGTTTTGGTCGCCACAATGTAAAAAAGATGTTGAGACTCTAGAAAGAGTGCAGAGTAGAGCAACAAAGAAGATTAGGGGACTGGAGGCTAAAACATATAAAGAATGGTTGCTGGAATTGGGTATGTCTAGTCTGATGAAAAGAAGGGCCAGGGGTGACATGATAGCAGCGCTGCAGTATCTCAGGGGCTGCCACAAAGAAGAGGGAGTCAAGCTATTCTCCAAAGCACAGGAAGGCAGAACTAGAAGGAATGGATGGAAACTAATCAAGGAGAGAAGCAACCTTAGGACTAAGGAGAAATTTCCTGACAGAACAATTAACAATGGAACAACTTGCCTCCAGAAGTTGTGGATGCTCCAGCTCTGGAAGTTTTTAAGACGAGATTAGACAACCATTTGTCTAAAGTGATGTAGGGTTTCCTGCTTAAGCAGGGGGCTGGACTAGAAGACCTCCAAGGTCCCTTCCAACTCTCCTAATATTCAACTTGCAATTTTATGTATTTATCCAAATATAACATACTCCTATTTTTCAAAGATATTTCCTTAGTTGGAAAAAGACCCAAAGTTCAGTTTATCCATGTCGTTACATATGTACTTTGTTTTTAATCTTGGGGGGGGGGGTATCATTGGATGTAGCTGTTTTCATGGGAAATTGCCATTCTAACACCAGAAATTATGATTATTAATTTGTTTTTTTTATACTAGTCAAACCATGAAGCAGATTGCTAGTAGGCACAGTCTAGGGTGAAACGTTTTTCTACCATAGGTAGGTATAATTTTACAGAAGAACCAAATTTGTGCAGCATAACAGCACTCGGGTATTTTTTAAGATATCTGTGGTTGCATTGTAAGAGTAATCCTATACATCCTTAAATCTCATTTGAACAGCCGATGAATAGCCAATCTATGGACGATGATCTTACTGCCTTAACAAGATGAAACCACTTGAGATCACTTAAGAAGTCAATCCTATTGATTTAACAACTGTGCTTACTAGAATGACAGATAAAGAGGCCTAACAGTCAGTCAGGGTTCTCCTTGCAAAAATCAATAAATTCACCAAAGGCAGACAGCTGCTGGAAAAAAGTTAAATAACTTTTTTTTAAAAAGGTAATATTTTACAAAGTGCATTAACTTTCAACTGCTTGACTTTTCCTATTGATACTTCAATTGAGAATTTGGTCGTGTCAAATGGCATTCTGTTCAGCCACAAGTGTAGCATGAGAGGTTGGAAAATTCAATGATGCAATAACAGTGCAAACATAACAAGAACAACTAAGTACCCGACACAGAATTGGAATGCACAAGGTGAACAGAGTGTAGTGACAGCGTGATCACATCCCACTTGTAAACATGCTGCTTACTGTTCCCTTGGCCAAGACTTTCTTGAAAAGAGAAATTTTGTAAAATGTGAGATTTAAGTGAAAAGCAATTGACCACTTTGTGCCAAAAAAAAAAATAGGTCATACAACAGTTGCAGGGCCCAACATACATACACCATGAAATCACAGGTGTGTTCCACAACTAGCCAGCCAAGATTATGTTGAGCCATGCATTGAATTTACACTCTGGCAGACTAAACCAGCAATGGGAACTGTCTGTCCGAATGGTCAGCCAATCACCCTGAGCTCCCAAGTAAAACTGCCGGTATAGAGCTACCTTCATCTGGTGCCTGAAGAAACAATCTGCTGTCCAATGACTACGTGGATAGAGGTTTCTAGGATGTGACTCATTCTTCAGATGGTTTCAAGAACCCAATTGGCGTGCACTGAAAGAAGGGCATATCAAACTGCTGCTTGTATGAAGTTTGGCACCTCCCACGTCAGAACGTAAACACAGCTTTCTACAACAGTGTTTACATTATAATAACACAGGGAGAAAAATCCATATCCTGGTCATTGTGAACAAGATCAAATTTACACGCTTTGCCAGTTCCTTCCCAGGTAAATAGTTATACACTTTCCCTGCTTTAGAAAAGTAGAGTGATAGATTGCTATTGCTGGCATTATCATCATCATCATCACCATCATGCTTATTTCGGAGAAGAATGGGACTTGGCTTGCCCAGCATTTCACTTTGAGGCCTTTCTTGAGTAAATCAGCAGCAATAAGATAACACAAAACAAAAATGAACTCCCCACAAACAATCTGACATGTAATGCTGAACACTATAAGCTCAGAAGAAGTGCTTCTAAAAGTCCAAATCCTTCACTGTCCATCGCTCATCTTGAGGTTTTTCTAATGGAGACAAGATGTGAAATTCTAGCACCAATTTCAAGTCTTGACTAGTGCATAAACTGAAGGTGACACATCTGGTATTGCACTGGATCTAAAGACACACTGGCTGTAGACAGAAAATGCAGATCAGTTAATTCACAAATTAAGGGCCTGAATATACCAGGAGTTGGACAGGATCTCAGTGCTCACTACTATCCCTGAATAGGATACTGAACTTTGCAGAGTTCCAGACTGAGAAGGAAGCATGCTGGGCATATCAGACAAAAGAGGAAGGTGACACAGGACATCTGCAAAACATAAAGAAACAACATGGTACCATCAGCCGTGGTAGGTTAGCTTTTCATTGAAGGCAGCTGATCTTGGAAATCTAATTCAAGGAAAACACAGAAGGGATAATATATACACAGCAGGATAATTTCTAAATCTTCAGTTGCTTTTTGTCTTTCTCAAATGGTAGACAGAGCCTCAAATCAAAAAAGCTAATAGACTTACGTATTTGGTATCCAGAATTGTGCAACTGGTCAGTTTGACTTTACAAAAGGGGCTGATCCATGCTGATGCCCTTTGTTTGATAAATCTCTTTCAACAACAATAATACTGTGTCTTCTGACTCCCTAAGAGGAGAGATAGAAAAAAGAAAAAACAGCTATTCATGATTGATTGCACACTGCCAAATTTCTGATGTATATATATTTCACATACTTAGAGTCTTAGCTGTAATGCATATAATTAGCTAAATTCAATTGGGGCATCACGTTTGTCTTATATACAATTTGAAAGCAAATGTGAAAGCAATAAAGACTGGGCATAAGCATGGCTTCCAGGTCAGCAATGAAAACAATACAATACAAAGGAGGAAGATACATAAATAAATAGTCTCTTGACTATGAGCCTCTTGGAGAAGAACAGGAATGATGGAGAAAATGAAAGACAATACAGTCTTCTTCAACTGCCACCTTGCATGACAATTCAGATGAGAGTACAATCTGGCTGGAAGGGTTGAGTTGGCTGATTTAGATTGCTAGGCTGGTGTCCTTCCTTCCTGGCTCCGTGTGTGTCCTTCCCAAACATGCACCCTTAGTAGAAGACCAGATCAATATCCTTGGTCAAGGGTATTTTTCAATTTCAATTTCAATTTTTATTTGTCACATGCACAATCATACATGGTACAATATGCAGTGAAATGCTTACGCAGCCATT
>JAEANM010015054.1:0-13763 GCA_017656035.1 Myanophis thanlyinensis
AGAGACAGAAAGAGAGAGAAAGAGAAATGAGACAAAGAGTGAGAGAAACAGACAGAGAAAGAGAAAGATGAAAGACAGAAACAGCGATAGAGGTGAGAAAAAGAGAGAGAAATAGAGAAATGAGAGAGATGAGAGACAGAGAAAGAGATGAGAGAAACAGAGACAGATGAAAGAGACAAGCAGACAGAAAGAGCAAGAGAGAAAGAGATGAGAGAGGCAGAGAGAGAAACAAAGAGAGATGAGAGAGACAAGGAAAGAGATGAGGGGGGGGGAGAGAGAGAAAGAGAGAGAGGGGTTGCAGAAGCAGGCAGCCAAGCTAAGTGCCTGAAGGACCCCCATCCCATCAGTGAGTGGCACTTCAGTGAGTGGCATGCTGGATTAATATAGTGGTCCATGGGGTTTAAAATTATAAATGTAGTGGTCCCTGAGGTCCAAAAGGTTGGTGACCCTTGCACTAGATCACAAGCCAAACAAGAACTGTCCACGGACAATGCCACCACCCAAACTTTTAAGCAAGCCCTAATCAAAGACGACTGGTTTCAAACTCATAAAAATTCTTGCCTGCTTAAAGACAATTTAGTTGGGTGGGAGCCCAACTAAAGCCAAAGACTTCAGCTCATGAAAAGATGCCATTACTCCAAACTAGCAGGCCATTTTGGATTTGTAAAACCTTGCAACTCATCAAAAGACAATTTTGGTGGCCATTTCTTAAAAAAGACATAGAAAGTCAGCTATTTTGAAATTTTAGTCAATGTTTATTGAACATGGGGCTACACTATTATTTAAACTAGGCATGTGTAACCCTATTTTTCAAATATATTTTACTGGATGACCAAAATAAAGACTCAAACTATGAGATTATATTCCCTAAAAGTCCTCAGTGACATGAATGATTTCACTTCAGGTATTGTAAAATAAAATTCAGATGTGTAACAAGGCTTCATTGCTGAAGCCATCATTACTGTACTGCAATAGTTCTTTTTAATATATGCATAAAAATAGCCTGCCTTCCATAGATGACATGTATATTGTGCAGGTCAGAAGGAGGGCTGAAAAGATATCTACAGACTATCCTGGACAACTCTCCCCTCAGGATGGCACTATAGGCATTGCAAGTCAAAACAACTAGACCCAGAGAGACATTTTCCCCCTTCTGCCATCAATCTGCTGAACACTTAATTCTCATAGTGTTGTGTAATGTCTATGTATAGTTAGTTACTCATGTAATATTATCATTTATCTTTATTTTCTTTTTTCACTCCTCTTATTGGGATGATGACGATGATGATCAGTTGGTTGCTTTGCATGTATACAGAGAGCATCTACACTGGAGACAAATACCTTGTGTATCTGATCACAGTTGGCCAAATAAAGTATTCTATTTTATTCTATAGTAATCTATTCTATATTAATTTGCAAAAATCTGTTTTTGTAATTATTTTAATGATCTGAAAAAAATAACATGCTATTCTTAGAAAATTAATGCACTGATAAATATTTTTAAAACCTTGGAACATCTGTTATATTTGTTTCTATTTGGCTATTAAATTTTTACAGCAAAAAAAAATCTAGCCATATTTTTTCACAGAAAAAGGCTGCAAGTCACACTGGGTGAAAATTAATGTAGAAAGAAAAATGTAAATGTTAAGAATACAGAAAGAATTGTACCATTGAATCAGCTCATAGCTCCTTGACCCTGTTTATGTTATTGGTGTTGGGTTGTTCCTAAAATATTGTCCAGACCAATGGGGGTGGGGCATTGTTTATGTATTGCAGGTTCTGTCCACTTCCTTAAAGAAACAAAACCAACATTATGTCTGAATTAGGCTAAAGAATCGTAAGAGCCAAAATACCGGTTAAATAGGGACTATTCAATTCTTTAAAAAGAAAATGGCAAAAAAATATTGAATGCAGAGACTGGAATATTACATCCAATTATCTAAGAATCTATTCCATGTCTTCTTCGCAACCATGTATGAATAAAAAGTATTGTTAATCATCTTTACACTTGATTGAATAATTCAGGGTTGGGATATAAGACAATCCCATGCGGAAGTGTACATAAAGATGTGGATGTAATGTATAAGATCCTTAAATTTGAAAATATCTATATAGGTCAAGGAAGAATAATTTTTACAATACATTAAAAAATAAATATAGTGAATTCACATACTGCACCAATCTGATATAATACCATGCATACTATGAGTTTCATTGGCATATTATTCTGAACTGATATCAAAGAAACAAGCTAAACAGATATTTGAGAATTGCAGTTCACAAACTGATGTAATCACATGTATTATTATCTATATTTACTGTTGCCAGTTTAATTTTTTTTTGACAAAAATAAGACTTCAAAAATATTAAACCATCTTGCCTAAACTCAAACCTTGTGGAATATTCTAATTCACATACAGACTTTATTGTTTTGTTTTGTTATTTGCCTTTGTTTCATATATATATGAATTTGTACTTCACAACAAGCAAAGATTATTATTGGAGATTTAACTAAATCATGTGAAATTCAAAAGGGCGTGAAACAAGGATGCCCCTTATCTTCTTTGTTCTTTATATTGGTGCTACAAGTTTTTAATAGGAATAATTATAGGGCATGCCAAATTTTTCAACTTTTAATTTCCAAACATTAGGGATGATCAAAAGTTGTGACATGCATTGGGGATTGTAAACATATTTTGGTTACTTTAATATAATTAAATTTAATTTATTTGGTAAGTAACTACATAAATAACCTAACTTTTTAACATTTTGTTTGTTTCAAGATAAGAAAATAACAGGCATAAATATTAAAAAGGAAGTTTATAAATTGAGAGCATTTGGTGAAGTTTTAGTTATATTTTTACAAAATCCAAAAGCTGGCGTAGAACATTTGATGAAGAAACTAAATGACTTTGGAGCTTTAGTGGGCTTCAAGACAGAAAATAACAATGCTTGTTATGAATATGACTTCTCAAGATTGAAATGTTGACCAAAAAGTTGTGTGTGTCTCAAGGTGGAGATAAAAAAATGTGGTTACACTGACAAACAAATACTAAACTGTTTTAAAACAATGTTGTACCTCTGTGGAATAATATCAAAAAAAGCCCTATTAAGATGAGATAAATTGCAACTATCTTTATAGGGTATAATTTCTGTTATTAAATTGATGGGTTAATTTACAGACTTTGGTGCATGTATTGGTTTTAATCTTGTTTATTTTTTTTATTTGCAAATATAATTATAAGTTGTTGTTGTGAGTTACAAGTTGTTGTGAGTTACCTAGGGTTATGTTCTATAAGGTCATAAAATATATGCATTCATACAAACGACATGTAATAGAAATATATGATCATTATGCTCCTCTGGGTTGTATTGTTTATTCTAATCAAGTAAGACTAACTCTTTAGAACCCATTAGATAATAAGAATTATTTCTATAGCACCAAATTCCAATTTGACTCCATCGTTGGAAATCAGATATGAATCTTGATTTATCTCCAGTCCCTGGCTCAACTACAGAGCTAAAGACAACTGTTCCTCTGACTGAATTGCTCTCATCTAATCCTCCCAACTCATCAGCTCTCATAGTTTCCACAGGCATCATGTTTGCATACAAAATTCTTTTCTGATGTAGACCCATGCTACAACTCCTAGGTTTATTGATTTGCTTTACATAGAGAGAAAATCTTGAAGAATTGTTGTAAATTTTACTCAGATTTAATGAAAATTCCATGTTATGATGAATGTAGTTAAGCAGGATATCTTGTCCGTTAACACCCATAAAGTGGTAACTGATAACCTCTCCATAGGGAATTGATACAGAAAGCGCTTAGTCCTTAGTTACAAGGTGAAATGGTTTTTTGCAAGGTAAGACTAGAAACATCTAATTAACATTAACTAAAAGATATAGCACCATTGAAAAAAGGAAACTTTATCCTTATGGACTCATTATACCTGAATTTGTTAACCATTTGTTTACTATTCATGGCTTTCTCTGTTTTAGAAAAGACAATTTTTATGAATTACCTCTGCTAAGTACAGTATGAGAAGTTCAGCTAGTATACAGATTGTACAGAGGAACATTAATACAGATTTCGTGCAAGATCTATCTTCACCCATGCCAACCAAATCTAACTCATATGTCTATCTATTATAGCTTTTAGACTGTGGTCCTGAAGGATAGAGTCTCTTTGGTTGTGCAACCTTTTCCTCTATGTAAACTTATTTCAAGTTCTTGTCAATCCTGTTTTTTATTCCTATTTATTTACCTTAGCCTATAACTGGATTAGGATTCTGCTAAAGCTACTGAATACATAGTAGTTTTCTTGTGACTGTTTTGATTTCATAAGTGTTTGTTATTATTTATACTATTATTTTTTGCTAGTTGGTTTATGTTGTATACTAACTATGGAAAGTTTATCCTAAAGAGAAGTTAATACATCTTTTAAATAAATAATACAAAAATCCTATCCATATTTTTCAGATACAGTATATTGAAAATATTTTATACTGCAATGATATTTGAATAGCTCACAAAATTAAAAGATTAAATAAAATACTACAGCAGTAAAAAACCTAATACCAGCAGATAATAGATATACCCAAGGATAGTAGTAATTCATATACAACTATGCTCGCAATCCACAGATCATGACAAAAACATAAGAATTACAAATGATTGCATTTAGAATTATAATTTATACAACACTGAACCATCAGCCAGAAACCTGGATGACAAGATAGCCCATGATTATAGATGCTAAATATGCCCTTGTCTTAAAAAAAATTAAAAGTATGTTTTGATATGTATAATACTGTACAATAATTTTATTTAACTGTAATAGTTTCATTCTAAATTTTTAATCTTAAAAACTAAGGGCTACTCAAGCACAGAAGAATCTATGAAATCATGATTTTTCAAAACAATTGCATTCATAAAGACAAGAGATTGCAGATGCTGGAAAGGCGGGGAGGCAGCTCTGGCTTGATTGGAGGCATTAATATTCTACATTGGTTGCTAAAATATCTGATTATGAGAAGTAAAAAAATTAGATAAAAAGGTCATGGCATTTCAACCTCAGTTTCTCAGTCTTAATACAGTATATCAGATTTTAATGTTATATATGTTTGCAAGAAATAATACCCCAAGTACAGGTAAATACCTAGCTCTGTTTTAAAACACTAGTTTTTATACAATTGATTAAAAATCTTTCAACAATTTATTTCTCATAATAGATAGATATATAGATGATACAAATACAGACAGTTGTAGATACAGAGAGAGAGATGAATAAAACCAAATTAATAGAAAAATAAATATTATAATTTGATATTCTGTTTTCTACTTTAAATTTATAGCAGAATAGCTAATAAGCAATCCAATGTGTGTTTATTTGGCCAAAAATCCTACTATGTATGTATGTATGTATGTATATACAATAAAGTTAATATAATAAATAAATAATAATAAACTGTCAGGTCTGCCTCCTTCAAAACCCAAGAAAGAAAACCCCCCAACTCCACTGAGTTAGAGAAGAGGTACTTTTACTGAGTTTGAAATGAATGCAGAGAAAGGAAAGCAAGGTCTGACATGTGAAAAGTACATATTGGATATGTTGGGTAAGTACATATTGGGTGGATATGTCTAAAGGTTTTGGGCAACTCTTAATTGTACAATAACCGGATTGACAATTCTGACAATGGGAAAAGGGCCAATATACTTGTGACCCAGTTTCTTAGATTTCTGGGTTGTCTATAAGTACTTTGTTGACAAAAACACCCTATCTCCTACCTGGAATTCTTTGGGGACAGCTCTTTTCTTGTCAGTGTGTCTTTTATGGGCCTGATGTGCCTCGTCCAGTGCTTTCTGGGTGACGGGCCAAATATATTGGAGTTGTTTGATCCATTCCACTAAGGATGGGATTAGAGGTTTCCCTTGAGGAAGTTCAGGGATTGGTACAAAATCGTGACCAAAAGCAACTTTAAATGGGATGAAACCAGTACTACTATGGATGGAGTTATTGTAAGCCACCTCTGCAAAGAGAAGTAGGTCCACCCAATTATCCTGCTGGTAGTTTATGTAGCACCTAAGGTACTGTTCCAGAACCGAGTTAGTGCATTCATAAGTCCCATTAGTTTGAGGGTATGGGCGGAGCCTAGATCCTAGGTGGAGCCTAACAACTTCAGAAACTCCCACCAGAAATGGGAGGTGAATTGTACCCTTCAGTCCAAAATAATTTGGTCAGGTACTCCGTGTAATCTATACACATGCTGAATGAATAGTTTGGCAAGAGTTTTTGCCGAGGGGATCTTAGAGCAGGGGACAAAGTCCACCTGTTTTGAAAACAGGTCTGGAATCACCCATATGACTGTGTTCCCCCCCCCTTTCTGGTAGTTCAACAATGAAGTCCATCGATATTTCTTTCCATGGGGTGCTAGGGTTGGCAACACTCTGAAGGAGTACTGCGGGCTTCTCAGGAAGCCTCTTAGCAGATGCACAGATAGGGCAACTGGCCATGTAGGTTTCAATGTTCTTTTTTTTAATGAAGGCCACCAGAATTGCCTATCATGGTTCCACGCAACATCAGCAACGCAATCAGAGTTCCAAAGAGACAAAGTCCAAAGAATAAGATTTTATTGAAGACATTGTTCTGATATGGTCTGGAGAAATCCCAAATCTAAAGTACCCACCTTAGGTGGGCTTTCTCCACCTAAGTAAAACTGAATGTTCCACCCCACTAATTATCACATGCTAATTTCTCACCAACCCCTTTAGATATTCAACATTTCCCTTAAGACGTCCTCCCCACAGGTGTCAACTGCCCAGAGAAAGTTTCCCATGAGAACTAGACCTAAAGGAATGCAAACAAGATAACAATTCTGAGCTGTCTTTACCAATTCCCCCCTTCACTTTCTCAGTGACCTTGCTAAAGAAAGAAAAGATGTGTCAAAGCTAAAAGGCCACAAATATTACTTTAAACAATGGCCAATATTCTTCAGTAGAAAAACCCCAGTCCAAAATGTCCTTTTAGACTTGACATTGCCATTTTACCAGGTGTAAGGTTTTCATGAAATCAAAATGTCCAGCAGCTTTTGAATCATGAGCCTGTGCCAATACAGGCCCTCTAAGACTGGTGGGGACATATAATTTGGCACCAATCCAGGCTAGGCCATCTCACATAGTGAAGTTGTTCAAGTAGGACAAGAACCAGATGTCCTTTTTCAGCGCTGTTTTCAGCTCCTCACTTAATCCAATGGGAAGGTCGAGGTCTGGTTTTCCCTGGGCTCTGGTGACTACTGGGGCCCCCAGTTGCTTGGAGGGGGTGACTGGGCAGATAATTTCAGGTCAAGTGCTGTTGTACTGGGGCAGTTTAGATAAAGCATCTGCCATGAAAGTTTTCCACCAGGTAGGGAATGTAGGGATCAGTTGAATCAGTTAAAGTGTTGTGCCCAACAAACTTGTTTGGGCAACAGTTTTTGGGGTGTTTTGAAGGCTTCCAGGTTTTTATGGTCAGTCCACACTTCAAATGGGTGTTTTGCCCCTTCAAGGAAATGTCTCCAAATTAGTAATGCCTATCAGATGGCAAACACTTTCTTCTCCCATATTGTCCATCTTCTCTATGTTTCAGTAAGTTTCCTGGAAGTGTAAGCACAGGGTTGTATATCCCTTGTGGCCCCCACTGCCACATCACTGGCATCAGTTTGGACTACAAAGGGGATATCCGGATCAGGGTGTCTGAGGACTGGCTCAGCCACAAATAATTGAGTTTCTCAAATGCTGCCTGGCACTCCATGTTCAGTTCAGGGGATGTCTAGGCTTAGGTTTAGCCTTCCCCTTTGTCTTCAGAAGATTCATGATAGGCAAGGCAATTTTAGCAAAGGCAGAGATGAATTTCCTGTAGAAGTTTGCAAACCCCAGAAAGCTCTGTAGTTGCTTCTTGGTGCAGGGAGGTGCCCACTCCATCACTGCCCGCACTTTTTATAAGAGTCCATCTCTATGCCCTCAGATGATATACAGTAGCCCAAATAGTCACTCTTAGCTTGGTGAAAGTCTTATTTTGACAATTTGGCATACAATTCAGCAGCCGTGAGTTTTTTCAGGACTTTGCGCACAAGTTTGACACATTCCTCCATGGTTTTGGTGTAGATAAGAATGCCATTCAGGTAAACCGGAACCCCTTTGTATAAATGTTCATGTAGCACCTCATTGATTAGTTGTATAAATACCACAGGGCCCCTTGAAGCCCAAGTGACAGCACCCTGAATTGGAAGAAATCGAAAGGGCAATTGAAAGTGATCTTCCACTCATCTCCTTCCTTGATGCAGACTCAGTAGTAAGCTTCTTGCAAGTCCAATATTGTAAAGATTTTTCCTTTCACCAGGTGAGCCAACACATCATTCATTAGGGACAGGAGGTAAAAATTTTCTACGCACACTGCATTTAGATTTTTATAGTCCATACAAAGGTGAAGAGAGCCAACTTTTTTCTCACTGAACAGCACTGGGGCGGCCATCCGGGGTCTCGCAGGTTGGATAAACCCCCACTTTAAATTTTTGTCAATAAAAATTTGCAGTTCCACCAGCTCTCTCAGGGTCATCACATAGATCTTTGGTTTGGGGAGTTTCACCCCGGGAGAATCTCTTTGCCTCAGTCTGTGGGGCAATGGGTGGGAGCATGTCTGAATCCCTCTCACTGAATGCCTCCCTGAGGTCCCAGTATTCCCTTGGGATTTTCTCCTCACCCTCTGGACATTCACTTATTGTGGCTGCTAGCTCCCTTGCACCCTTGGCTCTAGATGGGGTTGGGCCTTCCCTTCCTGCTGGGGGTGAAGAGTGGATTCAAAAGAGCCCCTTCCTCCAGTCCATGTAAGGGTTCTTTTTTTTAAACAAACTTAAGTATACAAATTATTTAAAAAATCATACAATATTTTAAAAAAACAATAATAAATATACATTTTAATCTGTTAACTATTTACAGTCCTTATACCCAACAGTACATGTATTATCTATGATTCAACAAATACTTATCAACTCCAATTAATTAATTAATTCTATCAACTCTTCTTAAATTAAATTCTATATCTCTCTTATTTATTTGAATCTTTAGTTTTGTTACATATCCATGAATACAATTTATCCCAGATTATATAGTAATCCGAAGTTTCTCTCTCTCTTAATTCCAGAGTTAGCCTGTCCATTTCTGCACATTCCGGTTTTTTTTTTTTTGAATTATCATGTCTTCTGTTGGAACACAATCTCCTTTCCAAAATTGAGCTGAGGCTATTCTCGCCGCTGTTATAATATGTAGTATTAAATATCTTTTTCTTTTTTGCATTTTTCTTTAATAATACCCAGGAGAAATGTTTCTTGTTTTAATTCCAAATGAATGTTTGTAATGTCTTTAATCCATTTTTTAATTCCAGTCCAAAATTTCTTAATTTGGGGACATGTTCACCATGAATGAAAAAAGGTCCCTTGGCCTTTATTACATTTCCAACAAGTGGGATTTAGTTTAGGGTACATTTTTGTCAATTTTGCAGGGGAAAGGTACCATCTATAGCACATCTTATATTGATTTTCCTTAAATGTTACCACTTTCATTGATCTAAAGTTTTTTGTCCATATCATTTCCCAGTCATCCATATCTATATCCATGTAAGGGTTCTGTAACCAGGGCAATCCAAATATGAGGGATCTCTCCATTCCAGGGACCACAATGAAGCTCAGAGTTTTGTGGTGATCCCCCCATCAACATTTCAACTGGCTTGGTTACAAAGTGAGCCGGTCCCCCCCCCCCAGCTACAGATCCATCTACAGTGGCTGGCAGAATGCTATGGGCACCTTCAGAATTCTCAGTCTCAGTTCCAGTTTTTCTACTACCTTAGGACTGATCATGCATCTTGTGCACCCAGAGTCCAGAAGAGCTAGCATTTTTCCTGGGTGCCTGATGAAGGCATTCACAGTTCCACTGGGATGGTTATGGGGCCCACATGCTGACTTACCAGGTAGTCATCATCGGAGTCAGTTTCACTCTCTCCTAGGATGGTCGTAGTTCAAGTTCCTCCTGGGAAACTCTACAACTTCCACTCCTTGCAGTGCCGTTTCATGGGGCTTAGCTGGCTGCCTCTCGGTCTTTCTGGGCTCTGCAGTCGTTGGCTTGAAACTTGATTTACTGAAGCATTCAGCTGCTCAGTGCCCCTCCTTTCCACACTTGAAGCAAGCTCTGGATTTCAGTTTAGCTGCTGGCCCACCTTTAGAAGCTTTCTGGGCTTCTTTTGGAGCAGAGGAGGAGGGCTGGCTCCAGGTGCAACCTCCGCAATAACAGCTTCTGGCCATATTGAGTCTACTTCAGCTGCCAGTACATACCAGCATTGAAGGCCTCAGGGGGTTCCTCTAGAGGCACAGCCTTGGTAGACATCATCATTCAGCCCATCTTTATAACATTTCATCAGGGCCCAGTCTTATATTGGGGGGGCTCCAAAAGATGCATTAGGGTTTATTTTCAGGGAAATATGATATCAGGGTGATCAGTCTGGCTTGGCGCCCTACTCCTCAGTGCATACAGAAGAGATGGTGAGCAGGAGGAGTAGTTGATGTCTCAGGAGATGACGTGAATCCACAGTGCTCTGTGGAACATCACGTTGAATTCCCCCTGCAGGAGGTTCTGAAGAACTTAAGTCACCCTGGAGGGGTGAGGAAGATAGAAAGCATATAGTGGTAAGATTTAGGGGGTTGCAAGTCCCTGGATTGACCCACAGAAAGCTCTTGAATTCAGCTGGAAGAAAATGATGGCGATCATGTGCCTGATTGGAGCTGTGACAGCCCACCATGGAAATTAGCGGAAGGATTGAGGAATCATGTGATTACTCTGGGTGAGATTTTATTCGTTTCTGACCTGAAAAAAGGAAGAGCCCCCCACCCCCGAGAATTAGCTGGAGAAATGGGGCCAAAGGTGGAGGTGGGTCTTTTTTTTCCACCTCCCAGAAAAGTGGCACTTAATACTGTGAGCCATTGATAAACTGGACTAAAGGGGGAAAAGTTTTAAAGAATAAAAAAGGCATTTAAAAAGTGGATCTTCAGATTGGAGACTTTAAATTGAAGACTGTTTAAAAATAGAAGTGTGAATTTGGATAAGAAAACTATTTTTATTAGGAAAAACCTGGAGGAAAGAAACATTCTATTGATTTAAAGTGAAGGAAGGGAGAGAGAAATAGTGCAGCAGTGCCCAGTGGAAGAGAACCCAAAGAAACTAAAGTTAAAAGAGAAAGTGGGAAATTCCATGATCTTGAGGAGCAGGTGGTGAGAGATAAGACTGGAGACATAACAAGCAGTGTTAATAAGAAGATTATTTTCACTGGAGAATAAAAGAATAAAAGAAAGTGTGAGCCACTGAGCTCTTCTTAAAAATAGTATTGCTTTGAAGCATTTTTTTTCTTTTTCTCTGTCCCTGATGCTTATTGGGAATTTGCCTTGAAGTGGATTTGAGTATTTTTTTTCTTTTTGTTCTCTTTGCATTGGTTGATCCTACTAGTGGTGGATTTTCTTTGTTTTTCCAGGGATTCAGTGGGCCTCTGTGGATTACAAATTTTTGATTTTGACTTTTTTTTCTTTTGGATAAATATTTGGTGGATTACAATTTGATTTAACTATTTTTTCTTTTTCTTTTGGAAACTTTGCCTTTTGGATTACAATTTGTATTCATATATCTCTGGTATTGCTGACTGGATTATAAATAACATTTGGGAATTTGGATTATAAATAACACTTCCCAGTGGAATATATAATTAGATAGCAAGATAGCAACATGAAGAAAACTGCATCTGCACCTTCTTCTGCATCATCATCAGCAACCTCCAGCCCAGCAGGTCAAAGAACTTTGGATCTTATGCTTCAGCAAGAAAAATCAAATATGAGGCAATTGGAACTCAAGACCATGATCCAATCAATGCATGAAGACTTGAGAGTAGAAATGAAAAGACATGAAAGATAGACTGGAGAAGACAGATTATAAAATAGATAATTTTCAACAATTGATGGCTAAAAATAAACAACGGATTCAGAAGATGGAAGAGAAGGGAAAAGACAGGGGGGCAAAATGGAAGATAGCAAATTTTCATTAACAGACAAAAGCCATGAGATAATAATAATTTAATTGGAAATGGATAAAGCAGAATACTACTGCATTTTCAGAATATGGAAGAAGAAAAAAGTGGAGATTTGGTAGACATAATGGCGAAGTTGCTGGCACCAGCACTGGAGAGCACTAAAGAACAGATAATGAATGAGATAGATGAAATATACAGAGTGCGTACCAAATATGCAACAAGGAATAGATTTCCAAGAGAGGTGTGTGTGAGATTCACTAAAAAAGTGATTAAGGTGATGATACTACAAAAAGCAAGAGATGAATTATTAAAATATAAAGGAAAAGAAATAACAGTGTTAAAGCAGATTCCAGGAAGAGTAAAAGAAATAAGAAAACAATATCAATTTCTAACAAGACAACTCATTAAGCATGAAGTGAATTTTAGATGGTTGATTGTAGAGGGTATCCTGCTGACATGGATGGAACAGAGATTTAGATTGGATTTGATAGGAACAGCATAAAAATTCTATGAGGATCATTTTATTATTCAGGAAGACCCAAGAGAAATATTGGAGAAAGAGAATGGAAAATAAGAAGAGGCTGTAGCAGGAGGTGAAATACAACAAATAGAAGGTGAGAAAGAAAAAAAGAAAGAGGATAGCACAAAGCTGGAGGGAGCAAGGACAAAAGAACAAAGAGAACCAAGAGAAACTAGAATGACTAGAGCAACAAAACTCATCTATACAGCTAAATCAGGAAAGAAGATTTAAACTTAATATCAATTAACATAAATGGACTAAATTTGGCATCTAAGAGAAGAAAGACTTTTAACAAATTGGGAAAACTAAATTTGGATAGAATTTGTCTACAAGAGGTTCACATTAAACAACAACATAATAAATTATTAGTATATCCAAAAATTGGGACACTTTTTGCTTCTTTGGCATCACAAGAAAATAAGAGAGGAGTAGTTTTCTATATAAAAGAAACCATTACAGCTAAGCAAATTTTTGTAGATGGAGAGGGGAGCATTTTGATGGTGGAGGTAACATTTGACTCAAAACAGATACTGCTGGTAGCAATCTATGTGCCAAACATTAAACAAGAAGATTTTTATGATAAAATACACAAAAAAGTTATAGAACTGGAGTATGAAAACATATGTATACTGTATTAGGGTACTTTAATGCTATTGTAGACACAGAATTGGACTATAAAATTGACAAACTAACCAAGACAGCATGGAAAACACTTATGACCTCATTTTTTTAAATGAAAGAAGAATTAGCTCTTCAAGATGTTTGGAGAGAGATACATTCAAAGAAAAAACAATACACATTTTATTCAACTAGACACAGGTCATGAATAGATATGGTATGGATGACAGCCAAATTAAAAACATTGGTTCAGTATATAGAGATAGAACCAAGCATTTGGGCAGACCATAATCCACAGTTACATGTAATAAGAAGAATTACATGTAATAAGAAGAATTATTACATGTAATAATAAGAGTTACATGTAAAAAACAAAAAAAGAGACTGAGATGGACATTGAACCAAACAATACTAAAAGACAAGGAATTTACTCAGTATATGGATAAAGAATAGAATAGAATAGAATAGAATAGAATAGAATAGAATAGAATAGAATAGAATAGAATAGAATAGAATAGAATA
>JAEANM010015055.1:0-13763 GCA_017656035.1 Myanophis thanlyinensis
AGAAAGAAAGTGTTATTGTTCAGACTGAACTAATGGACAACAGAAAATATCATACTGTTGAAAATAAACTTTGAAAGTCCCATATGGTATACAAGTCGACAATCTTATAGCTTTCTTTCTTTGTTAACTTTCTTCCCATATTTTGAAAGAACAACACCTGAAATAGTCATGAAAAATTATGACCAGCTAGGTTCCTTATGATGTAAGTGAGCCTTCCCCAAATCTCAAAAGTTTTAGTAACAGTCATGTTGGCCAATCAAATTTTTATCCATCATGCTTATTATTATTATAAAGGAAAGCTGTCAAACTTGCGGCCTGCAGGCTGGATGCGTCACCTGCTGGACCCGCCCCTGCCCAGTTTCATGAAGTGGAAAAAAGTCCCGATATGTCACATGATGCTGCTGTGACAATGCAAGTTTGACATCCCTGTTATAGATGGACATTGTACGGTTGTGAGTGGTAATGAGAAATAGAAAAGTTACTGATTCTTCTTCAGGGAATATCTTCGGCTAACGTTTACAGATATTCTGCTAAAGTGTGCTCTACTTTTGTTTTAGTAACTTGTAGCTAAATCAACCATCTGAATCAGGATTGAAAAAAAGCCCTGAAAATCATTGCTCTAATACCTTTAAAAAAAAAAAAAAAAGTCCAAATCTGTATGTGTTTCTTGTAGTACACTGTGCTCTTGGGATATCACAGTTCCTTTTTCATGTGAGGCTACTCCAAGGAAATTCTTACCTTCCAGCAACTGAAAATGGATTTATAGAAGATCATTAGCTTAATGTAATTTTTTCATGCACTTAGTCTAAATAGGTTCCCCTGGAAGGAGAATTAGGCTTACAGGCAAGCTTATTCTGTAAAAGTGCCAAGAAAGCTGCATGCTTACAATCACCATCAGTCAAGCTCGCCTTGAGGGGGCCTTTATTTTTACTAGTTCTTCTAATAAGAATATTTAAGAATTCAGAGAAAAAGTAAAAAGGCATGCCTAGCTGATTTTAATACGATAAATTCAGATACTTGCTGCTGTCAATAGTAACTTTTCATAGATATCAACTAATGCCATGAAAGCTACAATTTTGCGTCAAGAGCAGGGTTGTCATGCCCACCCCAGTTCTGCAAATGGGAAAAATGTTGCAAAACATCACGTGATGGCAATGCAACGCCGTGAGTTTGACACCCATGGTCAAGAGAGATCAAATCTATGTTGCATAATTGTTGTCTGTCTTTTTGGCAGAAACCTGTAATATCCAGAGAAACCCCTTAAGAAAATCCATATTGTTCACTGTATGTTGTATAGGGCTTTTGTGAGCTATACTTTGTGTGCTGTTTGTTAAAATTTATTTTCTATGTTCATAACAAATACCCAAATGGTCATAAACAATAACACTATGGTCATGGTCTAAAGACTTGCTTAACACAATTTTGAATATCTGGGCTCAGCCAGTGGGATTTCTGGTTTGCTTTTTAAATAAGTAAATTCTTCTGGAAAACGAAAGAGAAATAAAACCCACCTGTTAAGGATAGAGTATTGCCAAGAAATTTAAATGCATCCGTATAGGTCATTAAAGATTTAATTCCAGTGAGTTTTTACCTTCAGGTAATCAATGGCTACATTTAGAATATATAAAATCTCTCTCTGAAAATAGGCAGCCATAATAAACATTCCCATAAACTTGCTACGACTTCATTTTGGCCTCTTCTTGCCTGTCTACCTAGCTTTCTCATTTTATTTTATTTTATTTTGATTGGATGTATCATTCTTATAAAGAATAACTCTGCTGCAGTGTTTGCCAGAAAAGAAAACAAAAGTAGTCATTTTAGCAATCTTTTTTTTTCCATTTTAACCAATAGCTTCTAATCTTCTGCCTTTTTAAACATCTGAATTTTTCTCAGCATAGCCACTCTCCTGTGATATTTTTCAGATAGAGAATTGAGTGATTCAATTGATTTCTTCAAGAAGTCCTTCTATTATTATTTTTTTTGAATGGCCAAGAGAACAATGGGAAATTCACACATGCACACTTTTTAAAGCTTCCAGTTATTAATTAAATTTTCCATTGAAGGGAGTCATTGAAGAACTATATTAGGGATTATTATCTGAATAAATGTGGCCTTTTAAATTTTCAGCTGCTATTACTGTCAGCATGTGCTATAATTATGGAAAGAACTACTCATGTATCATATCAACGCCTTTCCTGTAACGGATTTCTTTCTGAGAATTGTGACTGCTCATTTTATCTCAGAATTATTAGATCTGAAAAATGGTTTAATATAAAATATTTTAATGTACTTAATAATGTTGGAATGTCCATCACTTTAATATACTTCTTGCTCTTAATGACTTTAGACAGGTTGTCTAATGAATAGTCCATATTTTGTCTGATTACTACTCTGATGTTTTCCAAACGTGTTTGTCGTTGAGCTTGGCATATGAAGCAATTTTGTTCTGTAATAAAACTAATTAAAGTAGGCAGCCATCCACACAACACTCCTTAATGAATTATAATGAGCTCATTAATCCAATCATTCTTGCTCAGGAAATCCACTACTAGGACCTATTAAAAGGTATAGAAAATCTGGATAAAATAAGTCAATTAAATATATACTTTTCTTTGAATTTTAAAAAAGTGCAATTGAGGGAATTGTTATTAAGTTAAATCCTTTATTTGAAAATAAAATGTGAAGGGAACTTATTTGCTTTAGGTTGTTTTGAATAACTGAGCAAGAGAAATAATAGATTTTTGCCTCAGTTGATAGTAGTAAATCATTTTAGAGCATCGGACAAATATTAATAGTGTGCATAGATAAATTGAGAATACAGAGTGAGATGTACAAAGGAGATGAAGTTATAACTTTGCTTGCCCAGCTAGTTGTTTAAACATGCCTTTAGGAAATTAATAATAAGTTTTATGCTATTCACTGTGAAATAAATAAATTTGCCCTATACAGAACAGTTTCTAAACTTGGTGTCTATTGCATAATAAAACAAAAGCAGTATCTGGATCTCAGTCTTTGTAAATTCAGGATTTTGGATAACGATTGAACAATGATTCCAGGATTCAGTGCTATTTGAAGTGAAAGAAATATAGGATCTCCAGTCTTCTTGTAGTTGATGTCTGAAATACTTGTTGATTTTTCCTTGGTGGTGGTCTTTCCCTGTACCTGAGGGGGAAAAAAGAAATTCTGAAGTACAACCTTAATAGGAACAGAGCCATGTGATTTTAACTTCTTCTGAGGCATTCCTCCAGATGTGACTAAGGTTTGGGTTAAGGCAGGGATGTCAAACTCGTGGCCTGTGGGCCGTATGTGTCACACTCTGGCCACACTTGGTTTAGCAAAGGGAGGAAAAGTCGTGATACGTCGCCATGACGACGCAAGTTTGACACCCCTGGGTTAAGACTTCCTGAACCCATACTGGGCTTCATCTGATTGCTGCATCCGATTTATCATAGCATCACTACAAGACCAAACAAGAAGATTTATTTATTTATTAACTAAATATAAATGTCCTCCCACTTTACCCACAAGAGAATGTGGGCAGCTGTCTCTTAGAAAGAGACAAGAAGCAAAACTTTTCCCTTTCTCCAGCAGTACAGAAGACATTAAAGCAGCCATAGCAAGAAGTGGCAATAAGGATATCTTATTGGCAATGACATTCTTCAATCCTTGAATCCTCTCAATTTCACAAATGAAGGCAAAACTTTGAATCATTCCATATTTACTGAATTATATTGGGGCGGGGGGAGTTGGTACCACCTATTTTTATATCTTCTTTCGCCAGATTACTTGTGGTTTGCAAAAAACCCTTTGACCCATATGAGGTTTTTTTTTTAAAGAAATTGTTTAAAAAACAGCTGGTTTCTTTGGTGGATGTTTGATTATTATTATTTTTAATGGTGCTGTGTCAGATGTGAAATCATAGAAGGTTGCAGAGTGCTGAGGCCTTCTCACTCATCCTATCTCCTGTGCCTAATTTTTAGGAGACAAGTTTCCCTGACACATTTCTGTAGTGGAATTCATATTTCACCAGTAATTTTTTTTCCCCCTCGCCTAAATCGGAATCTATGTTCTTACGTCTTTCTTTTCTCCTTTGCTTTAAAAGCTTTCATAACAAATTGCGATGCATTTGACAGTAATGGCTAAGAGACAGCAGGCTCTGAAATTACAACCTGTTCATCACCTCAGATTTTCTGGTATTTGCTATTTTTCAGTTCTTTCAAAGGTAGACATAACATTTCCCTGCGCATCCCAGCTGCTTTTTGATAGAGATGTTGCTATATTGTAGTCAGTGTCTCAGCTCATATATACACAAGTGCTCCTACACATTTCACTATATTCTTTCTCAGCTGTTCACTAGTGATAGGCTATTGGGTGTGATATTTATCTTAAGTATTTCTTCAACAAACTAAATGCTTTGGCACTTTTTTTTTTTTTTAAAAGATACATTTCATTAACAGTTTGCAAATCCCATATAGTACAATTTAGTCAAATGAATATTAGTGTGCAAGGCATATTGTGTTGTGAACCTCTGAGAAAAGTAGTTCAATTTATTTAGCATTCTGGTCTTTATTGTCCTGTCTAATTCCATTAACCAGAAGCCGATGTCCTGTTTGCATGTGATTTGGTATAGATCTTTGGATCCCAGGGCTATTTCTGAGAGCTACACTTTCTGTGAACTTCTCTGAATGCAAAGGACAACATTTATTGACAGTGGGCTCTTAGGCCAAAGATCACAACTGAGTAACAGCAGTAGGGAGGAAAAAAATCCTATATTCCCACTCCTCTCCTGCTTTCATAACTAATTTATATTAATATCAGAGAGGGAAATGGATTTAAATATGTGATTTTGTCTTGTTTTGCTTTTGTTTAATGGGAAGTGGCAGTTGAATACATGGTACCATATTTTTCGGTGTATAACATGCACTTGAGTATAAGACGCACCTAGATTTAGAAGAGGAAAAAAAAAGTTTTCAGTCTCCATGCGCCCCATTTTCTGGCCCTTTTTTGGCCAGTTTTGAGATTTTTTTGGGGGGGGGCTCATTTTTGAGGCTTTTTCTGGCCTGTTTTTGAGGCATTTTCTGGCCCATTTTGAGGCCTTTTTTCATCCCATTTGTATGCTTTTTTGTCCCATATTTTATGCTTTTTTGATTTACACAATTTACAGAACCTTGTTTAATAAGTTCAAAATTCTGACATGTATGTGAGTTAGTTTGCAAATCTGATGGCTTCAGATACACGATCAACAAATCAGCCTGCTTAAAAGTAGTTTAGACCTCAGTAGTTCTTTATAAATGGCAAGAATAAGAAAGATATACGGAAAAGTTGAAAGGGTGAGGAAGGGGTGAGGGAGGGAGAGAGTGGGGGAGGGGGATAATTCTTGAAATACAACAATACTTGGAATATGAATTTTCACGTTCTTCAGTACATGTTATCTACCTGAAAGTTCTTAAATTTCTTGTGGTGCGTTCCTGCCTTAAAATAAAGTCTGGCATTGGGAAATGGGGGGGGGGGGAATGATACCAGTGATATAGAGGAATGAAGAAACCTGGAAGAGGCCAAAGGTGCCTGCACAGAATCTTAGGTCAAAGCACTTTGCTTTGCAAAATATTATGGCAAGTTTCACTTGCAACATTTTATTGCAGACTTCATTATATTCCCTGTTAAATAAACTAATAAAACTGCTTATGTCAATAACTTTCTGGAAAAAGGAGATGACTAGAAACCCAAGCCAGGTTGGCTGTGTAATTGGACACCCTTATCCACAGATCACTGCAGGGGCTTAAAAGAATTACACACTGATCAAATGGATTTAACACACAGGGTTCCATTCGCAGTCTGGTTTACATAATACGCTTGTATTTCGGAGGCATTAGGTTACAATATTTGTATTACTAACAGAACATGCTACTGGAAATGGGAAAGGGAGCCCCGAGATTCATTACTTGGATGTAATTATTTGGCACAGTAAGACATTGTCTTTTCTTGTGAGGAGCAGGGGGGAAAGTGCTAAGCCCTTTTTGTAACATCTCTTTTGATGTTATTATAGGATATAATGAAAGATGAATGCTTGACTCTGAAACTGCAAGTAAAAGAGAAAGACGAACTCATTTCCCAACTTCGTGAAGAGCTGGTAAGTGACAAATAATGTTTGTTTCTTATTTGGAATTGACTGGACCTGGTCAGGTTATTGGCTGGGGCCAATACACAAACAAACAAACAGAGGTTGAATATGTGCTTACATTAGAGGCCATATTAATCACCTCCTCTTGATTTAGGCAGATTTTGAAACTGGGAACTTGTCAACTTCTGAAAGGGCAATTAAGGGCAGGTTAGTCAAAGGAGGCTGTTTGTTTTAGAAGCCATTTCCCTTTAATCCCTGATGTAAGACAAGCCACCATTTTCTGTGCATTTTACATTGCAAATATCCTGATGGTTATATAACATATGCTGATTTGCCATTGCGGGTGTTTCAATTGATATAATCATTCAGTCAAGTATTCTTCCCCATTCCCACTGCAGGAAATACACAAGTGTACAGAGTGTAAATTTCAGTAACTTTACAGGTTTTCATACAACAGCATATACTTTACACTTGCTGTTAGTAAAATGATTAAATGACTATAAACATACTGAAATCTGGAACGGAAACAAGAAGAGAAAAAATAAAACTTTCCTATCAACTGATGTTCTGGCCAACTGCTAGGTATTTTCTCTTTAATTAAGAGAATGTATTGATACTCCTGTGCAAAGTTATGCTGAATATCCATGTGGTTTTCAGTATGTGAGAGGATACCTTGATTGCTTATTTTAATTAGGAGAGGAGTCTTAGTGAATAAAGCACAGAAATGAACAATTGAAAGTCTGTGTTGTGCATGCATGCATGTACATTTGTATGTGTATGTGTGTGTATTCATACATACATGCACATATATTAAGTGCAGAAAAGAGGAATGGCTCTTGGGAAGAAACTCTCAAGAAAACTTAATAGAAAACATCATATTTTCCATTGATTGAGATACCATATCAGTGGAAATCCGAACAGTACTGAGGTTTTCTGTTCAACAGTATCTGTCAAATATGAGCTATGAATTATTAAATAAAGCAACTACATCAGTGGAAGTAGGACTGACAATCCACTTCATTTATCCAAACTGGACAGTTAATTTTCTTTTGCTTCCCTATGGAGCAAATACATAATTAGATCTTGATTTAAAATATTATTGAGTTGGTTATAAGAGTGTTATGCCAACCTATTTTTAATTTATCTGTCTATTGTAACTTGTCACAGATTTTTGTCTTAGTAAAAAGAGAGAAAAAACCCCCACTTTTTTGGTCTCAGTCTATTTTCTACTGTGTGTCTAAGGCTTACAGAGACATACTTCAAGGCATGTTTGGTGGTGTACTTCAAAAACTCTAATGTATCTGATACACTAATGACATAGATGAAACAGTCACATTAGGAAAAATTGTTGACAAAAGTAAAAACAGCATAGAAAAAGAATTAGCCAAGATCCATTTTGAATATATGAATTCATGAGCTGAGTTGATTCTGTTTGAATTTGCACTTCAGTGAGCTGAGCCAATTCAATTCAAATTTGCAGTGTGAATCCCAATTTTGATTCAACAGAAAATCTATGTTCATGTCCTTGAATGTTCTAATCAGTTTGAAGGCATCTGATTCTTTGGGTTGAGTCAGTTTGACAGTTTGACCTCGGCCTCTGAGGTACTCCAGTCAAGAAGTACAAATCATGTAAACCAAACTTTTATCGTAAGGTTACGGTAACAAAATCTTGCAAATTTGAAAACCCTTTTTCCTTCTTTTATGTTTATGTTCCAGTAAACTAGTGACTCTTCTGACACACTTCCTGCCCCTTTTCCATCTTCGTGCTATGATACTTTTTTTATGGTGGTTATTTAGTCTGTGGCTCTCCTTTCTGTCTCCCATGGATCACATTTTAAGTAATATTTATTTAGAAATTTTGAACATTCAACAATGTTCACAAACTTTTCAGCACTGTTGTATGTGATGGTTTGAGGTATATACACCTGCTTGCTTATTTATTTCTATCTACCTGAACAGGATAAGAATTTTGTTCCATCATGGTTAGTTTATCCAGAGGCATATAAAATACCTTAGATTGGACAAACTACATTCTCATCAAATCTAGAATAATCTGGGTGGATTTCAGATCCAATTGTGGTTGTGACCAGTCCTCAAATTCTGGTCATTCCAGCAGAATTTGGAAATTGTCACATGATTATGATCCTGGCACATGGAAACTGGCTAGCATTTACAAGCGTTGCCACATCCCATGGTTATGTACATACCGGTAGAATAATATGTGTGTGTGTGTGTGTGTGTAAATGTGCCAGCCTGGGCATTTCCAGGGGTTAGGGATTTGTTTATAAATCTGGAGATGTATTCTGTATTTGAATGTATTCTGTATGCTATGCTTTGTGTGGTTGTACCAATGGAGGCTCATTCAATTTTGCTGCATACCTGTTGTGCATTGACAATAAAGGATTGAATTAATTGAATTAAATGAATTGAATTGAATTATGTGATCTTGCAACCTTCTCTGGCAGCTTCCCTCAACTAAAGTCCAGGGGGAAGCTTGCAGAAAATGTCATAAGTTGCTTGGGCAAGTCTTCTCCATCTGCACATCCTTCTTGAGTTTCACTGCACTTATCTAGTTTGTCCCCACCCTCTAACCCATCTTTTCCCATCTGCAGAAGCTACCCCCGTTTCTGCACTCATGTCACGTCTTCCCTGTCACACCCTCTTGTGTACCTGTCCCATCTGGCAACAACTACCCACAGCTCTTCTGCCTTCTATTGCTCCTCACTGCCTCCCTCCCCCCATACCCCACATACAGAATGTACAGATCTGCACTGGGGAAACAAAACAACCACTTCATAAACGCATGGCACAACATAGGAGAACAAACACATCAGGACTAGATTCAACAGTCCATCTGCATTTAAAAGACACAAGCCACTCTTTTGAAGACAGAACAGTCCACATTTTGGGCAGAGGAGACTGCTGGTTTGAAAGAGGGGTCAAAGAGGCCATCTATGTCAAAATTGAACAGCCCTCTCTCAACAGAAGTGGAGGGATACAACATCATTTATCTCCAATCTACAACACAGTCCTTTCAACAGTTCCAAGAAGGCTCCGCACCCACACAGGTGACCCTGATGGCACAGATAAATCTCCAGGTGACCTTAATGATCCACTACAAGTATGTAAATGTCCAGCTGACTGCAAGGAGTATATGTAAATCCTTCCATTCCCCACCATCCAGTCAGAGCTGAAGAAGCTTCTTGGATGAGAAGTAAATGTCTTCAAAGAAAGTCTACGTGCCTCTGGAAAAAGCACCTTTGGGACATCTGATTTCATTCTGCATGACAAACATACTCAGTTTTGTATTAATAAAAAATACATGGCGTTTGTCAAGAAAAAAGTTGTTGATAAGAATGGAAACAGACTGTCCTCAAAATTGAAATGAATACTGCTTTTCTATATTATTTTTTAAGACTTTAAGAATGATGTGTTACATAAATACTAGATTAGATTAAAGTGACATAAGGGAGTAGAGATTAAGCTTTTACAGATTGGTGAATTGTTGTACAATGTCATTGTGAACTTCTGATACTGTGCCTATCTTGTCCAAAGCATATATCTGAAAATCGTGTTACTCCAAAAGTATACTATATTATTTTTGTGAGCTATTGCTTCTTGAGGCCAGCATTACTCCATTGGATAGAAAATACATAATTCTTCAAGGATGACATAAAACAGGGACTTTGGTGTTTATAGTAAGCAAATGATTTTTGTGTAATCTTTTATTTATAAGAGTTCTTCAGCTATTAAATTCTTAAATAACAGATTAAAACAAAAATCACAGTTGAGTTGGACTTCATGCAGAAGATTATACTCATTGAAAATTCCAAGGATGCTATTTTTGGTTAGACATCAGGAAAACTTTGTAGTGTTCACTAATGTTCAACAACAGAACTGGCTGTCTTGGAAAGCACTTGCTCTTCTTCTCTGAATGAGTTTAAATAGAGGTTGGATTTATTAGGGACCCTATAGTAATGGATTCTTGCACTGGGTTTAAATGGTCTCTATGGTTCCTTCCAAGAATTTTAATCTATGACCATATTCATGATTAATCCATATTGTATATTTTATGGGACCGCAATGTGCTTATTTAGCAGTGTTTACCTGCTTTTAATGTAGTATAACCTTTGAAGAGTAGAGAAAAAAAGCTTTTCCATCACATGCAACCTGATTCTTTTAAATGGAAATAGCAGGTCAGCAGTTGCTGTCCTCTTGAGAGTTTCTTTCCTTAAGAATGATGAACGGCAACACTTAGTCTGCATTTCAACTTCCTCTCTAGAAATCTACATAATCCAAGAAGTGCAAGTGATGCTTATTTTACCTGCCCCTCTGTTGGCATGGAAGATTTCTCACAATATTGGGGGAGTCACTCTGTTCGAAACTTACACTATGCTTTCAGTTGCTATTGTGGTACGTCTGGCACAAAATGTAAATATATCAGACAATTTTTGAATTGGATATAACACGTTGGCCTTTAAAAGTTAGTGGAGCTCAATTCCTTATCTGGATAGATTGAGAATTTTTTTTCTTAAGTTCATTTAGAATGAATGTGTATCTTTTACAATTGCTTTCTTTGAAAACGTAATAGCAATAGCACTTAGACTTATGTATCACTTTATAGAGCTGTACAGCCCTTTCTAAGCGGTTGTACAGAGTCAGCATATATTGCCCCCAACAGTTTGGGTCCTCATTTTACCCACCTTGGAAGGATGGAAGGCTGAGTCAACCCTGAATCTGGTGGGATTTGAACTGCCAAACTGCAGGCAGCCAGCAGTTAATAGAAGTAGCCTGCAGTACTGCATTCTAACCACTGCACCACCAAGGTGAATATTACCTAATACAGATAATATTCAACTTATAACTATTTGCTTAGCAGCTATTCAAAATCCCAAGAAGCAGTCAATGGGGGAACCTGGATTTGCTTAATACTTGTATCATTTACTTAATAACTGTTGTGATTTGCTTAACCACTGTGGCCCAAAAAAAGATGTTAAAATTGGCCCGACTCACTTAACAACTGCCTTGCTTAGCATTGAAAATTCTGGTCGCAACTGTCATTCCTAAATTGAGGATTGTCTGTAACGATAAATTGATGGAACATATCAGTAGAATGTGGAATCCTACCTTTAATCTTGAGAAATGCATGCTAGTCGTCTGTTCATTATTTTGTTTTATTTTAACATACTTTAATGATTTTTTTTCTGAAAACATATACAGTATAGGTTCTTTTGGGGTTGACAACAAGTTGTTTTTTTTTCTTGAGAGTAAAGAATCTTAGGTTTATCCTTTCTTTACCCTCGTAATATGTTTGGAGGAATAGTTTGATTATACAGTTTTAATGGTGATTCCTGTGTCTTTCTACCATTTCATCTGTAAAAATATTATGCTGTTAAGGTTAGCATACACTTTTCTAAAATAATCATTTCCTTTTTGTATTTAATCTTTGGGCCATATTCACAGCCTTTATAAAAAAAACTTTCATTTATGCTATCTCTACCTCAACTTCCTTGGAGCATTATTCTAAATTAGTTTTTTTTTTTTTTTTAATTTGAAGGACACATCAATTTTACAGTAAGGTAGATAAATTGGAGAAGTAAATTTAGTTCAACATGTGTTTTATAAATAGTATTAAATATCTTGCCTTTGACTCTCTAATAATATGATAGACTCTGATAAGCATAATGGTTATATTTCAGGGCAATTATATTGTGCAGCCATCTTTATGGTAATTCCTTGCTCGTCCTGATTTCTATTATTTTATCTTGGGTGTTTATGATAGATTATTACAGGTTCTTCAATGATTTACATAAGAAGGGACAGCTGTAAGTAATTTCAAATCTTCTTTTCTTCTTCATATTTAGGAAACATCTGAGTAGAAAAGAAAGAGATTAGGCATGCTTAAACATTATTAAAGTGTCAAATTTCTTTCCCCTTTTTTACCGGAGAGAATTAATTGCACATAGTCCAGAAAAAGGCTTATCTCAGCAGCAATTATTCTACAAGTCAACTCTGCAAGATACTCCGGAGTGGGAAGATGACAGTATCCAATGAACAACACAATGTGGATTAATTTCCGATTCCTTGTGCTTTCTGAAGTCTTGATGAAAAGCTGACAGCCAGATACAATCTTTAATATTCTCTTGCACTTGTGGAGGTGATTCTGCATATTAGTTTTAAGTCTCTGTCACAAAGTGCTGGCATTTTTGCACCATTTGGTGCCGGATGCAGATAAATAATTGCCATGCCTTCAGAGGCAGGAAGGAATTGTGATCTGATGATGATTCCCTTCGACATCTCTGCATAGGGATAATGTAGCAGGAGTGCATCAGCAATAAAAGGCTGCCCTTAAGTGCCTCTGGAGATGTTACACTGTGATTAACATTACTTGAATAATAATGCATCGCATATGCTTGTCTTCTGTTAAGATGTCAGAAGATAGCTTAACGTTAGCTTTTTAAGAGACCTGGGTGATTTTACTGGTGATTCCTCCTGCAGATTTAGATAAATATGACGACTGCACTTTGCAAGGCCCCTCACCCGTCTATCACACAGAGGAATCATAAATTAGCTGTCGGAAGATGTATAAGGCAAGAGGCCCGGCATGTCTCTTTATTCCAACCTTTCTGCGTTATTCTTTTTTTTAAAGCCTTTGAGAATGTAATATTGTAATGAAACTCTTACAATATTAGGTTTTTGGTTATTTCCATATGCATTTACCATATTTTCAGTGTATAAGACTCACTCCCCCCCAAAAGTGGGTGAAATTGTGATGTGTCTTATACACCAAATACAGCCGGTTTTGGCCACCCGAGACCCCACCCGTGCGTGCCGTTTTCACCAAAAACGGACCGGTTTTGGCCTCCCAACCTCTCCTCCATGCATTTTGTATTCCCTGTCCCCAGCTCCCAGAGGCAATTTGCAGACTTCCAGAAGCCTCTGCACAGCTCATTTTCTCCCCCCCCAAAAAAAGGGGGGGGGGAAATGGGCTGGTTTTTGTTTGCAAAAATGAGCCACGTGGAGGGTTCTGGAGGCCTGAAAAATGCCTCTGGGTGCTGGGGAGAGGGAATACAAGACGCAGGGAGGACAAAAACTTTTTTTTCTTGTTTTCCTCTTCCAAAATCTAGGTGCGTCTTATACTCCAGTGTGTCTTATACTCTGAAAAATACAGTAGTTCCATGTTTCCTTGCTCATATAAATGACTGAGAAATGAGTGCAAATGAGTGAGCAACTCTGCATGGATATATATTTTCCATGCAGTTTCATGGGCAGACTATATGTATGGACATTTTGTGGTGAAAGTGTGTGTGGGAGGAAGGGATAACTGTGTGTATGAATCAGTGAAATTTTAGGACATTAAGACACAATAATATATCAGTGTTATGTAGATATATAGTTGTAGCTCCATTCTGTCTAGCCAACGATTAGGCCCACTATAGAGAAAATGGCTAACGTGTTGATTTTCTGATGAGTATTAAAAATATTTCTTAGAAACTGTTGATAGTATTTTATCTGGAACACTTCTACCCAGAAATCCCTCCCTCTAAATATTTATTTTTTATTTATTTTTATTTATTTGAATTTATATACCGCCCCCTCTCCCTAGGGACTTGGGGCGGTGTACAGCAAGTAAAAAACACAT
>JAEANM010015056.1:0-13762 GCA_017656035.1 Myanophis thanlyinensis
AAAAATAAATAAAAAAAAGAGAGAAATAGGCAGTTTTGGTGAGTAGTTAGTAGGTTCCTAGAGATCTTGGGCTGGCATTGGTGTATGTAGAAAAGGTGAGCTTTTATAGGATCCCAAGGGATGCCTATCATCTCCGTGGGGATTCTACTGGCTTTGTGATGTCATCTCTCCAGGTCAACTGTAAGTTTCTGTCAGTTGGTGATCATATTGAAGATGGCTTCTAGGATGTAAGTACGTTTTTTAAAAGGCTGCTGGGCTCTGGGTAACCTTCCCCATTTTGTAGCCAATTTCTCAAAGGATTGGGATATTCCATGGAGGAGTGGTAAACAGCCATTTGTTGTCATTTTAGAAAAGGGGAATGGGGGAGGGGCAAATGTGTTCCAAAAAAAGTTTATCTTTAATTCCTTATTGGCACTAAAAGATATGGTTGTGCTTTCCAATTGGTTGGGATAACTTAGCAGTCTTAACTTCTGAATTAGGAAAATGTTTTAAAATTTGATAAACTCATATGATTGTGGAACACCTCCATCATGTAAAAAATCAGATCAAGATTAAAAGTGATTGGCTGACGCCAGAAGTATCATTTTTCCATTCTAATTTTCTGAATTAATGAGATTATGGAAACTAGGCTTTCCTTATATTCCTTTTTCTCTCTACTAGGGCATTCTTCAAATTCTTTCCATGCTTTGGAGGGAACAGAAAGAAGGCAAGGGACCCAGGAGTTGGTGCTCCAAGTTCTCCAACCTGCCAGCTGGAGTGGAGCACCACTTTTGGGAGAAGCCAGGTGACATTTATTGTAGACGTGGAGCTCCTCAAAGTGGAGCGATGTGGTGAGTGGACACTTTGGATTGAGCTGCAACACTGAGAGGGAAAGGGAAGGATTTCCTTTCAGAGTGGACACCTAGATGCAGGAATATTCAGGGCACACATCTGCATCTTTGAAGATACAAGGGTGCACAGAGGGGTGGGTCAGAGGCCAAGCTGTTCCTGACCCACCAAGCACCCCTCCTCCTGCAGTCTTGCATCTATATTGACTCCTCACAAATTCTTCTCCTTCCGTTTGGCTCTTCAGGGAACCTTTAAGATGGTCCCCCTGCACTTGTTTATACACATTGGCAAGTGGGGAGGGGGAATGTAGAGAGCAGGATTTGCCTGAGGCCTCACTGAGAAGATTTCTCATGGCCAGGAGAATCTACCAACTCTGTGAACCAGAAATAGATTTTAATAGAGGGGATTGGGTCTCAAGGGGAAGAGTGCTGCAAAGAAGGACCTGATTTTGGAGAGTTTTCTTCATCTGGGGGTGAAAATGAGTATATACCTGCTTCTCCTTTCCCAGATTTCTCCAGGAACAAAACCAAGAAGATTCTGTTCACCAAAAGCAACAAAGTATGTAGCAAACTGAAGATTGTAAACCATAAAGCCTCTCTCTTGAGAGGAAAGGGCAGGGAGGCAGAGCTTCTTTTTCTTTTTGATCCACTTGATGGTGGACTAGGGAATCCTGGACATGATGTCTTGCTGCTAATACTTGTGTCAAGGGAGGATGGGGAGTGATCATGCAACACACTTTGACAACAGTATAATGGAATTCTTTCTGTTTCTTCCAGCACTCTGAAGTCCTGCAACATCAGGAGGAAATTGGGCTAACTGAAGATTATTCTTTCATTAATGAAGGTAACTTTATTATTGAGACAGTAATAAATGAAGATACTTGTGATTGATCATCAAAGTTAAATTAAAACTGTCGCACCAACCTGAAGGCTCTTGATCGCATTTTGGGTGCTTGGCAACTAGTCCACACTTACAAACATTTGCAGCCTCTTATGGTTATGCGATCACGTTTTGCAACAGTTTTTGTTGCTTTCTGGGCAAAAATAAATAAATCACAAAACATTTCTTTTGGATAATCTGGATTTGGACTCGTGGCCGCATTATTTGCTTTAGGACCATGTGGTTCACTTAACAATTATGATAAAATCATTCTTAAAATTGACCAAAATTCTGGACTCCATTATTGTTGTAATTTGAGGGTGACCCTTTTGTGGTTTCCAGCAACGGAGCCAAGAGATTAAACTGAAACATCTCTGCATCTTTCAGGTGTCTTCATTTTGCTGATAGGCATGGGCTTTCCTTCCATTTCCCACCTTATTTCATTTGTCTCACCTTTTTTCCCCCATGCAGAGGACCTAACTTTGGAGGAGCTGTGACTTCCATAAGCTTTTACCACTTATGGTAGACATGTGACAAAGCAAAGAAGTGTTGGAGTAGGATTCATCTCTTAATTGCAAGCTTCTTAAAGTGAATATAAACATAAAGTCAGAGACTTTTCTTGCAGGCTTAATGAATAAAGACCTCAAAAGAAATAGAACTTGGATGTTATATATGCTGACAGAGGAAGAACACTCTTCACACAAAAATGGAAGGATACTTTGATTCCCACAATGGACGAATGGCTGCAAAAGTTGATGGAGTTAACAAAGACACTAAATTGACTGTTTTGATTAAAGAAAAGAGCAGTTAATTTTGTTTCTACTTGGAAACCATTTTCGGACTTTCTGCTTTGAGGGCCATAGAGGATGGACTTTGTAATAGCTAAAAAATGGTTTTTGTAGTACTGTTGCAATAGCAACACTATATTATCAATGTACTCTAATAAAATGCTTTTAAATCATTTTCTGAGTCATTTGCTTATTGGAAAAGGATGTGGAATGAGGCTAAAAATAAAGCCAGATTTGGCCAATCTGGCTCTAGGTGGGGGGAAAATGAAAATTTGATTTTGTGTTTTGCTGTTAGTTTGTTATTTGTTTTAGATATTATGATAGAAAAGTAAAGTACATCCTGAGCCTGTGTGTGTCTAGAAAGTAGAACTTAGGGCAAGGGTGTCGAGCTCAATTTCATTGAGGGCCGCATCAGGGTTGTGTTTGACCTCGGTGGGCCGAGGTTATGGCCAGGATGGGCATGAGCAGGGGGCGTGACAGCACTCAGCCTCCTGCAGACTCTGCTAGCCAAAACGGGGCACAGGATTAATTACAAAATGTGAGCTTTGCTTTCTAACATCCAGATTCAGCAAGTAAGGGGTGTGACCTGCACAGAAAATACACTTTTGTTTGGTTATGAAGAAATATTCCTAAATCAGATGTAGACTAAATGTAGATTGACTCTTAGCTACACACCTTCCCAGCAAACAGAAAATTTTGAAGTAAAGAGAATTCATTTTTGGATAAGTAACCACAGTTTGCATGGTGGAGGTTCCTAAACAAATGCTGGGAGACTTTGTATTTTAAAAAACATTTGAGGGAGGGCTGCAGAATAGCCCTTCTCTGCCTGAGGCTATAGAGATCTGGCACCAATCAAAACACTGTTTGTGAAGCAACAGATCAACACTGACAGGGTAAGCCACTAGCATATGAAAATAAAAGCAAACTCCACTCCCTTCTAGTATTGATGATGTTAACTACTTTGATAATGAAATATCTGCAAGAAAACCACCAAGCTCAGAAAGCACCAAGGATCCCACAGATCAACCCTGAGCTACAAATATTCTCTTCTATTGATAAATATTTTTGGGTTAGAGAGACTCAGTGGTGCCTTATATGAGATAGCTCCCAGTGGATTTCATTCTAAATTTTGATATAATTTATTTAAGGAATGTAGAATTATAATGGCTGAGTCTTTGATCCTTCATACATCAAAAAAATACAAAGCTAAGGGATAAACAAATAAAAAACAGATTTTAAAAAGAAAAGGCTCAGGAAAAAAAAGTGAAAGTGTAGGAAAAGAAAGAGGAAAAGAAGGAAAACCGAAAAAGAATGATTTCCAACTTTCTTTGGTACAGATATAAGTGCAAAATATATCAAACTATTAGTCTAAGATTAACATTTGTCTACATTATTTCCATAATCCCATATCTAATAAAGCCCAGATCAACTTTTAATTTCAGTTTCTCATAAAAAGTCCATTAATGGTTCATATCACTTTATTCACTATTGTTAAGGAAACCACAACTGATTTATTTAATTGCACCAAATTCTAAATAAAACAGGAATGGAAAATCCTAAACCAGTGGTGACAAACCTTTTCAGCACTGAGTGCCAAGTATGAGTGCACATGTCTGTGATTCATTCATGTGTGTGTCTTTTGCATGTGAGCAAGTCGCATGTGTGTCTTTTGTGCATGCACTTGCTGCAAATGCATGTGGATGTGTAGTTGCATGTGGAGTCTTGTGCACATGCGCAGTCACATGGAGTCTCACACACTTGCAGTCTCACGGGAATTGTGTGCAGTCACACAGGAGTCACGCGCATGTGCAGTCGGTGAGTTGGGGTGATGGCTGGCATGCCGGCAGAGATGGCTCTGCGTGTCAACTGAGGCACATGTGCCATAGGTTCACCATCATGATCCTAAGCTCTAGTGTAGACCTATGCTTCTCAACTTTGGCAACTTTAAGATGCATGGGCTTCAATTCCCAGAATTCCCCAGGCAGCATGAAGTTTGCCCATTTTAAACTTGCGAAAAACGCTGATCTACAGATAAGAATTTTTCCATTCCTCTTTTACTTATAAGCAATCATAATGCAAAATCTTCATTTCCACCCCATTCCAGAGCAACGATAATGCAAAATCCTCACTTCCATGGCATCTTGGATGAGAGTGTTAAGAAAGATAATAAGAAGCAACCTCAGCAATTTTCTTTCTGATAGATATCTTTTGACTGGCTATATCCCCATAAAAGCATCTTTTATTTACTCTCAAACCTTAATCCCCACTGGTCCTAAAAGGGTATTTTTCACATGGCATTGGGTTGGTTGTAGCCTAATTGGGATTATAAGCATTATGAAATACCCATTATTTATTGAAAGACTGCTGTTTAACCTGACTTCATGGCACCCTAAGACAGCCTTGCCTGGTGAAGGCTCAAAGCAGGAGGAAAGAGAGAGAAATGTAGAAGAAATGTAACATTACCCAGAAGTGCAATATTTGAATATGACAGTTTGGAAGTGAGCTTATTTTGTCAGGTTTCTTTCAGAGACAATGAGTCCTAATTGGATGCCAGAATGTGCCCAAAACGTATTACTGACAGAGAATGGAGTCCTGTGTGTTTTATTTCCATGATGCTGACACAGGTAGAATGGCTGAGTTCAGGGGTAATATTTCTGAAGAACTGATTGCAACTGTTTAATGGAGCTCAAAAATAAAATATTTGGGTGGCCAAGACTTATTAGTTTTTGGGGGAAAAAAAGGTTAAATGCCTGGATCCAGCATATAACAGCATTCCCCATTGACTGGAATTCTGGGAGTTGCTATTTTACATATCTCCACGACTCTAGGATAGACACATGTTTTCCATGAGAAAATACTTAGGCTACAAAATAGCTACATATATGATGCCTGCTTGAATGGTTCTATCTTCCATAACCATAGGACATATGGTGAGCATTAAACAATAGCCACATTTCTACCAAATGGTCCCTACTCTACTAAACAAAGGCATAAGGATAGTTCTTTGTTTCAGACAGTTGCTTGGAGGCTATGGGCTGAGACGATCTCTTTAGATTTTATTGAGCCAGTCTGGTAGAGTCATTAAAACACCAGATTAGAAACTGGGAGTCAGAAAATTCTAGTCCTGCCTTAGGAATGAAGCCAACTGCATGACCTTGCGCCATGCATTCTTCTCAATCCTATGAAAGAATGCAAACCACTTCTGAAAACTTGCTAAAAAAATTACAGGGACTTGCCTGACTGTTGCTAGGGGCTCAAAGATGTATGTGCACACACAATTTCTTTAGCATTAGCAAGTGCTTTAGTAAAATATGCAGCAGTGTGTGTGTGTGTGTGTGTGTGTGTTTGTAGTTTATCCCTTTGCTCGCTTCTAGTATCCTTACCTCAAGTGGTCAGTGAGAGATGATAATAGATTCAATGTCTGTTGCCATCATCACAGCATTATGTTGCTCTATGACAGACACTGAGTACATCTATACATTCCAAAACGTTGACATTTCTATTTCATTGTGGGAAGTAGTCCAATTTTCAGTCACATTCCCAAGAGCTTCCCTAATTACCATATTCTTACTAGATCCTATCCTCCTCTCTTTGGCACTTTCAAGTGGCCATCTGCATCTCTCTCTATTTCCAAACTTATCTATATACCCTGAATATTCCCAAATACATACAGCTTAGGTCAGTGAAAACTTAACCAGCTCACTGAATGTTATCCATGAACTTGAGCATGGATGTAACATTTGAAATAATTGCTGCCAATTATATGATGCTGATTTGAAAAAAAAAATTGACATTTAATTTATATCAATTATTGAGTTACATTGACAACAAGCAGGCATCCATCAAATATTGGTTCATAAAATAATTCAAACAGTCACCCTTGGAAGATGCAAAGAGTAGACTGGACCATCTTCAGATTTACCTTTTCACTAGCAGTGGGAGCATATTACTGCCATTCACCATCCTGTTAGAAAATTCTCAGGCACATGTCCCATTAACATTACCAGTTCTTTACATGCCACCTTGGAATAAGAAGCAATTTACTTTCTTCTGAAGTACTCTTCTCCCAGTTATCTCAAACTAAGGACCTAAGGGCAATGAATGTTAGAAGCAGCCTCACCCTGGTCATTCACAAAGGTTTAATTTATAGCATTAGGTACCATGAGGAAGGATTGAGGGAAACTGGGTTTTTTTAAGCTTGTGTGGCAATTGCTGAATGAGTGGCAGCTTGCCTTTCATACTGTAGTCTCACATTTCCATTAGCTGTCTCTGATAGAAAGACAGATCATCTGCCAGGGCGGTTTCTGAGCCATTGCTCAGAAAGTTCTTCTCTAACCTGGATTCTCAGGAACAAAGCTAGCTTGCAACTTTCCCAAAGGCATGTAAGGTTTGCCTACCACATGTCAGAGCATATGATGTTCAATTTCTTTGTGACTTCAAAAAAAAAGAAAAGCTGACCGATCAAATTTAACTGAGTCAGTCTGTTTCTGACTGAAAATGATAAGAGTAGTCCATCCTGAATTCAAGGTAGTGAAAATAAACAGTGCCATGCATATGTCAGAAAGGTTGCTAAGGCAGTATGGCTGGAATATCTAAGCATTGTTCCAAGGAAACTAAGATTCTAATTTTTATGTTCAATTGATCAAATTGGGGGGGAAACCCATAAATTCAGTTTATTTACTTTCCAGGATAGTGGCCACTAGCAACCAGAAGTGAAGGCATAGGAGCTGTTGAATTAGAAAATGCTGAGTACCAGACACAGAAGCACTACTGTGAGAGCAATTAATGCATTTCATCTTCCAAGGGACTGTACTACTGAGGTAATGTAGAGCCCCGCACATACTACTCATAGTAGTTTTTTTACATTAGATCTAACAAATAGGCACTCAAACATCAGCTTTCCTCTATCTGAATAACAGAATCCCTCTTCAATATTGTCAGTTTAAGATTATGGGAATTTAAGCCCTACACATGTAGCAGGTTTCAAGTTGGGGAAAGCTTGGCTAGAGCATTACTTGAACTGAAGATTTTATTTGGCCAGGCGTGATTAGACACACAAGGAATTTGTCTCAGGTGCAAAAGCTCTTAGTGTACATGCAAAGCAACAGAATAGTGATTAGCATGATAATAAGTATTACCAATAAGAGGTCTGAGTAAAGAAAACAATAATAAGGATAAATAATGCTATAGCCATAGTACATGGGTAAATACACAGACATTAGATGGCACTGTGAGAACTATGTGTTCTGCAGAGTAAAGGAAAAAACTGGCCCTGTGTCTAGTTGGTTTGGCCTGTAATACTCTATAGCACTGCCCCAAGGGGAGGAGTTGAAACAGTTTATGTCCAGGATGTGAGGGAGTCTGCAGATATCTTCTCAGCCCTCCTTCTGACCCACACAATATACAGGTCTTTCATAGAAGGTAGGCTTGGTTGCAATTGTTCTTTTTGCAGTCTTAGTTATCCATTGGAGCCTATATCTATCCTGTCTGGTTGCTGTACCGAACAAATGTCCAGTGTCTTAAGACTGTAGAACTGATGATGATGGTGATGCTTGAAAAAAGAGTGCTATTACCTTTTTGAGCAGGTAAATAGCATTGTAATAATGAGCACACCACTCAACTCTGGAGTCCAATAGATCACATGCAGTGTAATACAGCTAGCTAGAAGGGAAACTAGGATGTATTCTCAGACACCAAGATGATTTGCAGCAAATCAGCAAAGGTTTCTGACTCTGAATCACTTAATACTGACAGCAAAAAAACCTTTTTGTTTCACCTTCTAAATTAGGTTGCTAAAATCAAGAAAGCTGTGGGGAGGGGGAGGGGGGAGGAATGGATTTGCATGTGAAAAGAGATACATGTGCAGGTTCCAGAAATGGTTTTGAAAGCAACTTAAATATCCTTCTGCAATTCTATATTTGTCATCTTGAAGCATTAATCTCACCTAAATTATACTTTTCAAACCTTGAAACTATCTTCCAGTCAGTTGTTTTATTTTTTTCTTAACATAGTTGGTTTTCTTTTAATTTTATAGTTATAAACCACCCACAGTTACTAAGAATCAGACAGCATCAAAACTGAAACAAGGAACACCAAATCTTTTTTATCTGAAGTAGCTTTCTTCCACTTACTGCTTTACATGCTGACTGAGAATTATGGCTTTTGTTGGTCCAACATACATGGAAAGCTGGTTTAAAAGTATACACCATCCAGACACCGTGATACAATTGTGTGTGTGGGAGGGAGGGTTTTAATAAATTTGAAGGATCAGAAAAAGAGATGAAGTTCACAAACTGCTAGCCATTACTGCTCATTTTATCATTCCTATTCCATGTTTTGCTACTTATATTTTATCCTGCACCAGATGTGTGAAACACGCAGGCCGGATCTGGCCTAAAATAAACCCAGTTGTTCCACGGGGCCATCCCAGTGACACCAAGGGACTGACCCATGCTACCCTGGCCCACCCCAGCTGCGCCCACCCAGTTGGTTGTGACAATCAGGCCATGCCCACCCCAGCCCCCAAGGGCTAACAAAATCCTGATACAGCCCGCAATGAGATTGAGTTTGACACCCTTGTCCTACACTGTCACTCTGCAAATTTTTTACATTTTGGTGGCATAGGCACGTACAATGACTGTATTTCGTAGCTCTCTATTTTTATTTCACAGAATGGAAATAAAGCCTAGTGGTGTGTTTGTTCAAGGTCACGTAATGAGTCAGTATCAGAAAATATACGAAAGTCTTGCAGGTAAAAAGGTTTCTCATCCCTCTGCCAGTTCTTCTCTTCTGCTTCTGTACAATCAAGAGATGTTAAAACTTCAGGGCTTATAAGCAGAGGTGAACAATTAAAATATGCGGCAGCAGGTATATTAGATTGTAATGCCTTCTCTGGTAGACAGGTGGGTAAACATTCAGGCACGCCACTGTATGTCTCTCTCCGTTCTCACCTCTTGCAATTCTTTGCTAGCTAAGAAGTAGAATCCCTGCAGCTTTGCAGTGCAAAGCAGAGAAAATAATATGTCACAAGTGATATAACTTAGAGTGGGATGGAGAGAAAAAGCAAAGTAGAAATCATGAGCAATCATGCCAGGTTGATTTTCAATGTACGAAAAGAGACACCAGGCTCATTACTAAGAAGTAAGTCACTGGAATAATATCCAACGCATTCAAACTTCCCCTCTCCCTGGTTCAAATCCTGTATATGACTAAGAGGTTACATAAACATTTCTCTATCACTCCTTTCCATTTCAGCCTTATATCTGCGGCTTGTTTTCAGCTCCAATTCCCCCTCCTCAGTGCAAGCAAAAGCATCTGCTGTTGCTTTAGCCAACTGGAATTAAGAGCAGCAAGAAGTTGATGCTGAAATGGCTGGAAGAGGCTGTGATCAAAACTCTGCTGTTGCTTCCTTCAGATCTGCAATCAAAATCTCCATTTTTCTAATGGAGAATCATATTCTTCAACAGGAAGTGGGCAGTTTGAAGCATTCCAGATATTGCAAAACTATATTTTTGCCAATGGTGAGAGATATTAGGAGTTTTACATTAAGAACATCTGGAAGATTATAGGATTCCCAACCCTGCTTTTTAATTACCATTTTTTCCTCTTCCCTCCACACATTTCAAAGCAACCATAATTGTTTTTGAATCATTATGAAATCCCAACTTTCCAAATCAAAACAAATAAAGCAAACCAAGAAAATAGCAGTACATTTGGGTTATCTAGAATATTGTGGAGAGTAACATAACAATATGTGTGTGAGAGAGGGGGGAGGGGCAGTATCTGAGAGGTGGACGGTTAGTTCTCTTGGGGTCCAAGGTAGCTTAACCAGGAGAAAGGAACAAGATTTGAAGGAGCATGATACAAATGTTCTTCTTTGAGGGCAAAGGCTCTTAGGCTACCAGAAGACTGTTTCAGGAAAGGGTGACACCCCTCTAAGTTTCAGTGAAATAATTCTGAAATGATGCCTATGATAATGAAAACTCCTAGACTCACATATATGCCGATGTTCTGGGAACAGTTGGAGGATGGAAAAGCTGACATGTCCCCTCAAGTGTCCACCCAAAAGACTATTATGTCAAGTTTCTGTGTTTCCCGAAAATAAGATCAGGTCTTATATTAATTTTTGCTCCAAAAGGTATGTTAGGGCTTATTTTCTGATTAGGGAAATACAGCACTAAGTGCATCTATCTGGCTGATGATCTTAACTGGAACTTATTTTCAGGGAGGGTTTATATTACAAGCATGCTGAAAAATCATGCTAGAGTTTGTTTTTTTTGGTTGGATTACATTTTTGGCGAAACAGAGTAGCACACAAACACATTTTGCATCACATGATGATATAAAGGATTTATTATTTATTATCAATACATTTAGAAAAGGTGGATATCTTTGAATTCATTTTTGGGCTCCATTTTTACCCCACTATTTTTCTGAGACCTCAAGTTTGGGTGGGGGATATCCACCTCATTTTGCCCTCACGGTAATTCTGTGGAACTTATAAACAGTAACAGGTCAAAATTAGAGTGAACTTTATAATAAAATGGGACTTTGAAATTGGGTCTCTCTGCTACAAGTCCAATCCCTTCCCTTCTCTGCTACCCAGGTTTCCATGTATTCTTTTTCAAAGAGCTAGGCATATAACAATACAAGTAGTCCTTAACTTACAACTGTAATGGAACCAACCCATTACGGTCATAAGTCATGATGATCATAAAGTGGGTCATCACATGACCTGATTTTACCACTTTTTTGTGGCAGTCATTAAGCAATCAGCATGGTCACTAAGTGAATCTACAGTCATTAAGTAGTCGCTGTGATGATTAAATGAACTCATTGTTTCCTGTGGAATGTTTTTTGTCAAAAAACAGAAAATGTCAGTTTTCAGCAAAAATGTTATAAATCACAGTTATGTGAGTGCAAAACACTACACACAACCGTAAATATGAGTCACTTGCTGAGTACCCAAAATATAGTTCTATGGCCACAGGTGAGGCAGCTGTCAGAATTTTGGAACTAGATCATAAGTAACTTTTGAGGGGTCCTTTGTAATTTTGAACAAACACTACCTGTACTATTCTGCAACGATAGTAAAGCTGTCCCTTGTCTTAAATGATGAAGATTCATTGCTGCATGGGAACTTACGCTAGCTTATTGGTAAAGATAAAAACCTATTGCCTCTTTTTCTCTCTTTGGGGACAAGAATGACCATCATACTCATTCCAACAAGGTTTTAATTCAGGCAAATTTTACTTTTCTCCTCTTACTCCACGCATTTCCCCCCCCCCCTTTATAAATTCTACAGACAAAAAGCAGCAGGTACATTACAGCTTAAGAATCGTGAGACTGATTCGTGTTTCCATACAGCCACACAACAAAGCTGATTTCTAGACCATGGACGGAAATAGTTATTTAACCCTGGCATTAGAAAGGATGGGCAAAAGAGACCTCTAAGCCTTTGAGAGAGAAAGAATGTGAGCTGGTTAAAAGACACAGCATCAGCAACTGTGATACTCGTAGACAATCTTCATGCCTTATTGTCCAGCACAGTTATTAGATTTTTCAGTCAACAATCACACCAGAGGGGCACAACTTCTCCTAGAAGGTGAAACAATTTAATTCTCTCTCATTGCACTGCACTCCTTTCTTAGGTCTCAGTAAGAACTCTCAGCAAACAAAAACAAAAGTTCAAAACTAACCTGAAACGAGATGGAGAAAGGGGGGGGGAAGGGGGAGGGGTAACACCAAGTGTCCAAGCCTTATTACAGTGCAAGGACTTAGCATCTAGGCATCCTTTTTATAAAGAAAAAAAGAAGAAGTAAGTATCTGTGGAACTCTCTGAAACAGGAAGACACAGAATGAATCTGATAATAAGCACATATGAATAATTCAATTCTTACCTATACTATTTTTGTACTTTCATTAGGAATAATTTGTTAAAGTTTTGAAGTAGAAAGATCCAATGCTAATGTTTAAAATTCCCTGCACACTTAAGACGAAATAACATAATGAGTTTCATTCTGAAATATACACCTCCAACCCTTGATGGATATTGACAAATAAATAGAATCAGTCAATAGTCTGTTCCTGTTGGAACTTCAGGAATTCTAGATTTTTATCAAGAATTTGTTATAGAAAATAATTTGTTCTTGAACCATTTAAAAAAAAAACCAAGTAGAGAAAAGTTAAGAGATTTTCTGTGATTTACTCAACAGGGATTGTTGAAAATGTGGGTCACACCAATTCCAATTCTCAAACCTTCAAAGAAGCTTTGATGTTATTGGCCCATATATTTTCTTTTGTATTTTCATGGGACTCATTCAGTAAATGGAAACTAATGGTTCCTTTTCTCCCCCAAATTAAAAAAAAATGTCCTATATTCCATAATATGATAAATCAATAAATAAATAAATACATATATGCTGGGAAATAACGTACATGAGAATGTGGATTTTAGTAGAACAAAAGTCAAGGCCTGTATTCTGGACTAGCAATGCCAATTCAATCTTAGAAAAGAGGAGGCCATCTTTGGCAAGGGGTGTAGAATATACCACTTGGGGGGACTGTACACAGTTAATAAGTGACTTCCAAACTGAGTTTCCAATTCTCTTTCTTAGCGTGGGTGTCTATGCATCTTCATTTCTAAAAAACTGTGATTACTAATCTTATTACTAATCTTCTCTTAAGGCAGTCTTCTGGAAAATAATTTTGTCCACCTTTTGGTCATTTAGGTCTAGAGATGATGGGCATTGTAGTCTAATGCAACCAGATTTAAAGTATTGCTTTATTTATTTATTGTTGGGAGACTTCTTGGGCAAGAAATATGGGGGTAAAAGGGAATTTTGATCTATAATTTCAGTCAAAAGCATTCTTTCCAAAGTTACATCTAGGTCATGGGTGAGGTTACATTCAGGAGTGGATGGGCCAAATGAAGTCCCATGTCTGCTCTTTAACTCAAAACAATGTGCTAAATATTATTTCTTTTGCAGCTTCTTTTTCTAAATCAGAGAAAAAATATTGCTAAGTAATCATCATGCACTTCTGAAAGATGGGCAGATGTTTTGAAAGGGTATGAATTTATTGAAAAAATAAAACACACCCCCAGATTTAATTTAATACAGCATCTACTTTTCCCACACAAAACTCCGTTCTTTCTCTAAAAATAAATTAAACATAGCAAATATATTTCTCCTACCCTCTGTAGTAGGGGCTGGCAACTGGTAACAAGTAACGAAAGAGAGAGGATTTGAAAAAGGAGGAAAGAAAGA
>JAEANM010015057.1:0-13762 GCA_017656035.1 Myanophis thanlyinensis
CCCTTCCTTTCCTTTCCTTTCCTTTCCTTTCTATTTTTAAACAGGCTTCCTTCCCCCCCACCCCACATCTTACATTGTACTGGGCTAGTTTTCAATTCCTCGGGATGTTGCTTGTCTAACAGATCTCTCCACCTGTTGTCTTTCAGATGTAACAGGATTATAATTTTCCCAAATCCCAGCCAACATGTTAATTGAATCCTGGCAGCTGTGATCCCAACATGATAGATCTGAAAAGCCCAGACCCCTGCTTCAGATTTTTTTATTTTTGGGAAACTGGATCCTGTATATGCTATTCCTCTATTTGTGTCTTACACTAAGATATGTAGGATCCTGTAAGGATATACCTGGCTAAACGAATCTATTTATATTTGGGAGAACACTAAACATGGTGGGAAGTTAAAATGAAATCCTCACTTTATTGCTCACCTATTCAGTATACCTGTCCTTAAAAATTGTGACACTAATCCATCACACAATCTTACACTGTTATGTAACCAATCTTGATTTATCTATATTGATAAACTCAGTATAATTTATTGGATCACACACCTGATTTTATAATTTTTCTTAATTTTAATTGGAAAATGGAGCGTGTGATCTAAGCCAATATGTATTTGATTTTCTATATTGCTATGTATATATGTAAGGGCAGTGGGCGATTCAGTGGTTAAAATGCTGGGCTTGTTGGCTAGAAAGCCAGCAGCTGAAGTTTGAGACCCAAGAGTCATGCGATGGGGTGAGCTCCCACCCTCATCCTAGCTCTTGCTAACCTACCAGTTCAAAAGCATACAAATGCGAGTAGATAAATAGGTATCACTTCAATGGGAAGGTAAGAGTGTTCCATGATGCCATGCTGGCCACACAACTGCGGAAACATCTTTGGACAGTGCTCAACAGCCTTGAAACAGAGATGAGCACTGCCCCATTTAATTGGCAACAACAAAGTAAGTAAGATAAAAAGTGTCTTTGCTTTTTAGTTATAGCAGCCCAAGCCTTTGTATTTGCATTGCTGGCAGTATGATCTCTCTAAAAAGGCTTAAATTCCAATTCAGTACATGCGTATTTTTCCTGTAAGTGCTTACACAGTACAGTGATATGAAAGGTTATAAAACAATAACCATCCATAGCTTTTGTTCAATGGCTGGCCATCATGCAGCTTTCATATTGGTGTTATGTGCCAAGTAGCAAAATAGTTTTAGATATTAGCTAGCCTAATATCAAGGTTGATTTTTTTAATCAAAAGAGACTTAAGGAATTATTAAATAAATAAGCTATGTAACACGTTATTGTTAAATACTTAAGTCATTTGTCTGGAAGGAATGTAGCTATAAAATTGTAAAATTAAATATGGCATCTTATCTAATCTTGGGCTTAGGACCTAGATTCCCCAGGGCATTGGTGGGAGAGTGGGAACCTTACATAGAAAATATAATTTCAAGTCTGAGGAAGTAGATATTAAAAAAATAATCTGCAGCTTTTTTCATTCAGCAAAATAGCAAATAAACATGTTCAAAGAGGTTCAGTACAATACTAGTCAAAATCTCTCAGAAGGGTTTGTTACTGGTGGAACCACACTAGAAAGCTAAATTTACAAACTGCAAGCTATTTTTAGTTATCACATTCCCAAAGCAGCAATTGCTACTAAGCATTTTGGACTTATTGCTAAACTGTAGCTATACTGTGTACAGTATGCAGTATACTATATTATATATTATGGCAAGCGCCCTCAACCTTTTACAATACCTGTGTAAGAGGTGTTGTTCCTAGGGTGGAAAAAATTATATTTCCCTTATTATAAGACTTCAATTTAGAATCATGCAGTGAAACTGATTAGCATATATCAAGATGACATGCTTTATATCTTCGCAGGATAAACAGCATGTCACATAGGGGTTGAAATGAGATCCTGATTTAGATCCAAAAAGTCGATCTACTTTGGAGCTCTTATTTTCTTCTTCCAAAAGTTGGGTCAGGATAAAGGTGGAGTCTAACCCACGGGTGTCAAACTTGCTGCGTCACGTTGCCGTCACATGATGTATTGCAACATTTCCGCCTTTGCGGAGCTGGGGTGGGCGTGGCCTGTGCGTGATGCATCCAGCCCATGGGCCATCAGTTTCACACCCTTGTTCTAACTGTTTCCTCTCATGTCTTGCTTTACTATAGGTCCAAATTGCTTCTTGTAGAACCAAGAAGAGAAAACATGATCACACTCTCAAGGTTTTGTACCATGGATAACTAGAAAACTGTTTTTCAAAGCCATGTTCCCAGGCAAGCACAAGAAGGTTAGAAAAGCAGCTAGAGAATTAGAAAGCATGTGACGTTCTTGTGTGTCTCACCATATCTTATACACGTCAGTTTCAAGGTTCAAATCCTTGGCCTCCCACCTTTTTAACCTTCCCTGTCCAGCCTTGAAGCTCCCTGCCATCTGTCTTTTGTTTATAAAACAGCTTTCTAATCTCATTAGCTTCAATCTTTATGCAAGTTGTTACAATAAGACCTTAGACCAAGGACAGCAAGATCCTTTTCTTGATGCCCAGCACTGTGTGATCTTATCAGTTCTGTATTACAGTGCTTTCTTTCCTGATATCCTTTCATAGATAATCTTTGCCTAGATAGGAGAAGCTATATTTTGTTTTCAGATATCATTTAAAGAACTTGTATCAAGGTCTAAGAGCAATTTCTGTGAAACGTACCATGACATTGTGTTTTTCTTACAAAGGCTAAGCAACAACGGATTGGTAATTGACACTGTCTTGTATACAGATGCTCAACACATTTTCTACAAATGTTCCAAAACTGGATGATCTCAAATTTTAGTCCTGTTATTGAGTAAGTTTTGAACTAATGATAGAATATAGAGCAATCCACTGGTGGAATTCACATTTTTTTGCTACCATTCTGTGGACGTGGCTTGGTGAGCTTGGCTTGGTGGGTCATGTGACTGGGTGGGCATTTTCTGTAAGCAGGGCAATAAAGATTAGGCTAGAAACAACACCAGAATGTTTCTTTCCTGCCTTCCTTACAGGATAAACCCTGTAAAGTGGGAAAAAAAACCAAAAAGAGATTTCTTCTAACAACTGATTCTCCAAACTGCTTAGAAAATTTACTACCAGTTCTAGCGAACCTGCTGAATTTCACCTCTGGAGTAATCCTTGCGTTTCTATGACATTTACTTTTCCCAGTGACCTCTTGACTGTTGTCTAAAAATATATCTTGTAAATTGCCCTTTAGATTCATGGAAAATCAAGCAATTGCATAGTAACAAGTTATTTCTGGTTGTTTTAGAGTTAACTTTCCATGTTTGTTGAGCATTAGTTTTTCTTCCGCTTGTCTTCGTGTTTTAGAATCTTTCAGGTTTCCCTTTTGTTTATTTTGGGTCTTCAGTTTTCTTAACAAATGGAGTTCTTAATCATGGTTTATACTTGGTGCAATAATAATTGTAGTATTGTTAGCAGTTATTTCTTTTTTTCTTTTAAATATAATTTAGCTAAATATCATTTAGAGCAGGATATGTAAATGGGCTGAGACAGTTGTCATTTTCTTGTTTGGTAATCAGAGTTGGCTTTCTGCCAGGAAGAATATAATTAAAATTCTTCTTCATAGTGAAAGAAAATAGATAGGGAAAAAAGGTTCCTGTGTGCAAGTACAAGAAACACAAACTGCTACACATTAGCTCTCTGCATACATATTTTAGTGGTACGTTCCTTAGGATGCTCTAAAAAATAGATAATTGTGGCCCTATTGAGTCACTACTAAGTGGAAATAAGTGGTGTTTTCAACAGGACAACATTTTGTGTGCATTAAAATTAATAGGTAGGTCCATTCTCCATTGTATTCCCTAAATTTTGTGCTGATCCTCCAGGTTGTGACAATGTGTTAATATTTTCATATTAAGTTAATTTGACAATCCATTGAATGTATAACACTATGAACCAAAACCAAATGGAAATGATATATGTGCGAAGAAGTCCTTTTGTGTGTCTTTCTGTAAATGTTTTCCTGCCTTCCTTTCTGCTGACATATTTTCAGCTTTTAAAACTTACTTCCGCTCTACAGATCTCTTCTTTAATGCAAGTGTGGGGACACCCATCCTGAAGCTCCCTTAATCTGCTGGTTCATAGCAGTGAAATTTTTCCCCATAGAAAATAAGCATCAATAGATGCATTGAACTTACAGCCCTTCTTCTACCCAAAGTATCTCGCGTAAATCCATTTTCCAGCAAATGTTTATGCATAATAACCAGTACTATGGAACAGATTTGAAAGTTGTTATTTCCAAAATTATATGTGAACCATCTTATTTAGTCTCTTGTCCTCTCTATTCTTTTGGTTCATGCTGTTTCCATTTGTTGCATAATATGTAAAAAAAAATCTGAAGATTAGCTGAGATGGAGGATGAAGAGATAATAGCATGAAACTATAGAAGCTGAAGTTTTATTGTGAAGGATTACTTAGGGGTCAGGAGGTAAAATGAGGCCAGATTTCCCAACAATGGGAAAATGGAAAACTATAGAAAACTGGCCTCACTGTAATTTTGGATGTAACACAGTTGTTCCAGAAACAAATGAAAAATAAACTAACTCAGCTGTTAACAGAGATGATGATGGCTATTCAAGACCCCACTGGGAATGTTCTTTATTCCACCCTCAGAACTCATCAGTCTGTCACAACCAATCAAGATCTTTAGGCTATACATATTTTTCCCCTCTGTAAGGGGAATCTCATTTCCCTTCGTATATTCAAAATTGGAGATTAAATAAGCCCCTTTAGCAAGATGCCTTCCTCATGTTTATTTATTCATCATTTTTTATTGTCACTCCTAAAAGCTCAGCTTCTGAAACTGCAGAGCATTCAAAATTTCAGAAGTCAGCATAGTCTTGCAAATCAGAAACAGCAGGTTCCACAAAAGTCAAATATAGCTGTGCCAACTCAATAGGATGAGTGGTATGGTAAAAATTCAGCACACACCCAATAACTGGGCCTCATTATGTGAAAACAAGGCCAGAATTGGAGGAGTTGTTTCTTTAATGAGCAAAGAATGCAGTAGGCAGGGGTTGTAATGTGAGTACACATTCTTTGAGTGTGATAAGACACTTATGTTGTAGGTGAGAAGTTTAATGAATTAAAAAAAAATTGTCTTGTTACTTGTCAATGCAAGGAACTTATTCAGATGTAAACTTCCCATTATCTTTATGCATCAGATCTCCAAGAATTTTATTTATTTGTTATGTTAAATGTATATAAACATTTATATTATATTTTTATGATTGCATTCTGAACCAACCACTCCTAATAAAATCAACATTTTTCGCTTTTTTGAAGTCCAGATGACGGACCAAGGATTTGGGTATCTTTGGGAGAAGGATTTGATCAGTATTTTTAATCTTTATTTATGATTTTTTTTCATAATGTCTTCAATGTGTCCTAATGAAACACCTTCTTCAACATTTTAGGTATTTGTGATAAATCTTTTGTATTACAGTCCTGTGTCTCTAAGTTGCTGACTTTTTGGTTTTGAAAGATTATTAAGAGTTGAAAAAAGTCACCCGGTAGGTTTGTGACTTTGCAATATATCACAGTGGCAAAAAAACAGTGATAAAATAATGGCTGATAATTTGGCACTGTAACCTAATCTGCCTTATTTGTAGTTATATGCCTCTTTGCCAATAATGCATGCAACCTACTCATTATTTACAAAAAGTTCACTATCCATTTGTAGAATTTCAAGAAAGCATACAATAAAATGAATTTACTTTGATTAATATGGAATGCAAAACATGCCTAAGAATCGATTAAATGCTTAGTGAATGTTTCAACATTTATCAGATTACAAAACAAGAATGTATGTTGTGCCCTTCAATTGTGTGTTTGCTTTGATACATATTTTGACAAACGTATAAATAATGTGGTACATTGGAGAAGTGATGGCTGGGATATGAATTTCTGTATGCAGACTATGCTTTGTTATTGACTGAGAATCTAAATCTTCGCAGCTTATGTTAGATTGTATAATGTAGCAAGGTGTATGGATCTGAGAATTAATGTAGCAAGACCAAAAATGAAGCAAACAATTCTGAGTTATACATAAATGATGGAAAGTCAAACAGTAGAAGGTGTGTGTGGTTTTTTTTTTTTTACCTTGACAGAAGGTTGGAAAAATGGATAATTTTTTTTAAAGATGTACTAATAGTTCCAGAAAGGCTGCGGGTATTGTCTGAATTTTAATCAGAAGAAATAAAAATGGCTAGATATGACTTCTGACTTATTTGTTACCTAGATGTGAGAGTTGGAAATGTGAGGAGAAATATGAAAATACATCAAACAGTAAAGAAGCCCAAATAAATAGATAAATATATACTGCAGAAATGCGCTATTTAAGAAGCATGCGTAGTAAAATAAGAAGAGATAGATAAAAGAATGAAGGGGTGTTCTGTGCATGTGGCTTGAATACAACAGAGTGAATGGCTTGAGAGAAAGGAAAAGCCCAGGAAAATTTGCAATTGTCTGGAACTGATGAAATCCTCAGTAGGAGCAACATGGAACAATATTAAAAGCACATAAAAAAACAATGTTTGAATAGTGTCTGGGCATGGTAGAAGCAAGATGATTTGCAAGGATGCGAAAAATGAACGAGGTAACTATAATCTAGATTCAGCTGTATTTCCCTTTCTCCCCCTCCCATTAGTTTTATTTCTCTTTTCTCATGCCTTAATTTATTTGGTTTGCCTTCTTGTTCCTTTTCTGTTTTGTGCATGTTACAGCTAGTCCTCGACTTATGACCAAAGAATTGAGCCCAAAATTTCCATTGCTAAGTGAGACAATTGTTAAATGAAATTTGCCCCAGTTTATGACCTTTCTTGCCACAGTTGTTAAGTAAATTATTGTAGTTGTTAACTTAGTAACATGGTTGTTAAGGGAATCTGGTTTCCCGATTGACTTTGCTTGTCAGAAGGTCGCAAAAGCGAATCATATGAGCCCGGGACACTGCAACCGTCATAAATGTAAGTCAGCTGCCAAGCATTTGAATTTTGATCATGTGACCATAGGGATGCTGCAATGGTTGTAAGTATGAAAAATGGTCATAAATTACCTTTTCCAGTGCTGTTGTAACTTCAAGCAGTCACTAAATGAATGACTGTAAGTTGAGGACTACCTGTACTTATCCCAAAATAAAGCTCTTTGCTGTGCAGTCACAGAGATATTTACATTTCTGAATCCTTTCTTCTAGAAATTCAGAGTTGCACGTTCCATATATGACTCAATATGTCTTCACCAAGATGTAGTGATTAAAGAACCAGGCTAGAAGGAGTTTTAATCCCACCTTAGGCACAAAGCCAGATGTGACCTTGGGCCAGTCAAATTCTCTCAGCCCTAGGAAGGAAGCAACTGCATCCAAAATTTTGCCAGGAAAACTGCAGGGACTTGCCCAAGTAGTCACCAGAATTCAACAATACCTTGAAGGCAACTCCTTATCGAGACCTTTCAGTTAGATTAAGTGTAATGATATCAATGTAGAAAGTTAGCACCCACCCTTCTCCTAGAAGAATGAAATATTTTAGGAAATATTTAAAAGGCAGAATATTTCCCCTAAAAGAGAAATAAAAATCTTAAAGGAAACAGAAACTCAGCCTCAGCTCTTCACCCCAAGCAGATATCTTGGTGCTAGACTATCTGCAAGACAAAAGACCTTCACCCTCAGGACATAATAGGATTAGCCCTCTACCCATCTAGCAGCCACATGACACCTGGGGACATTACATGAGCCCAAGGTTCAATCAAACTTGATTCAGACAGCCTACAAATTTAGCTATGTTGTGGGAGTCTGAAAACAACCAATAAAATTCATGCTCATGCCGCAGGAACAGGAAGCTCAAGGGCAAGGCCCAAGAGGGAGGGTATAAATAGCTCTCCCTCTCAACCCCATGTGTTCAGCTGCACCAGGACTTCAAACCCATATGGTCCTGTCCATCAGAAAACCAACTTCCCAATCAACCTCCATGTTTCCAGTGTCTTTCTCCCCACTTGGAACCGAACCCGGATGGACATTTCTTCCAACAGCAGTTATCCTCTAGCCATTCATTGCTGTAGTGCTTCAACTGCTAACCCAGCACTTCAACTGGTAGACTACCAGGAACTACTGTACTTTTGTATGATCCACAATGTGTGATCTTCCTTTCAGAGATTATAAATAATGCCATTCTACTTGTAGACCTTATTACATTCTGCTGAAGGCTCTTGTCTACTTGCCGTGCTGTATTTATTTATGAATTGATTTGTAATAAGTTTTCTTCCCTACCCCCGGGCTTCTAATAATGAGGAAGAAAGGAAAACTTAATTTTTGATTTGCAATCCTATTCAAGAGGCAATGGAACAATAAACATTTTTTTTTTAAAAAGCAAACAAACAGTCCTTTTAAACCTTCAAAGCCGCTTCATCCATTCATCTCTGGGGACATTTTTGTATTCTTTTCTTTTTTCCTCCCGAGAGATCATAACAACTCATTCTGTATCCTCTCGTTATTTATTTCCTTCCCAGTGACTGTTCATTGTGAAGCAAGCCTCATGGGGTCATGGGTACTGTAAAAAAAAAACAGCCCCCCCCCAAGCACCCTCCCTTAAGAAGGACACAACAGATTTTGTTCTTTGGTGATTTTTCTTTCTTTCAAGATGAGAATCTGATCTAATATCACTGAAGTATATCTCGAAAGGCAGGCGATGGAGAAATGATGGTGAATTAAAATGACTTCACTCCCTCTCCTCTCCCCAGTATGTTACTACATCTATGATTAAAAGCAGTCATAATTCTGTTGGTCCCACTCTGATTGATTAGTTGATACTAACTAAAATAATAATAATAATTGTAAAATGTGCCACGTTTTCAAGTTCTTCAGAATGATTCATCAGGCGTGATGTCTAATTCTTTTTTTTTTTTAAGTAGGTGTTTGGGTAAAAGAAACAAAGTTTTCCCCCAGACAGATGTTAAATCCATGAAGTCTCAAGGCTGAATTAGGTGTTACTGATATTGATATTAGGTAAAGGTTCCCCTCGCATATATGTGCTAGTCATTCCCGACTCTAGGGGGCAGTGCTCATCTCTGTTTCTTAGCCGAAGAGCCAGCGCTGTCTGCTGACAATTCCTTGGTCATGAGGCCAGCATGACTAAATGCCTAAGGCTCATGGAGCACTGTTATCTTCCCACCAAGATGGTCCCTATTTTTCTACTTGCATTTTTTTTTGGCATGCTTTTGAACTACTAGGTTGGCAGAAGCTGGGGCAAGTAATGGGAGCTCACTCCATTACGCGGTGCTAGGGATTTGAACTGCCGACCTTTCTGATTGACAAACTCAGCGTCGTAGCCACTGAGCCTCTATGTCCCCTTTATTGTTGATATTATTGTGCAATTAATCTTCAGGGACATAAGAAACTGTTCCTCCAGTCTATGAAGAACTTTGGATACACTGAGTTTATTCTAAATTTAAAGGGAAAAAGAAGATTATGTACTGATGCCAGAATCCATTATTTAAAGGATTATCATTTAAAGAATGTTTAAATAAATAGAAACATATATCCGAGACCATGAGTTCTATTCCCATCTTACCCATAAAAGCCAGCTGGGTGACTTTGGGCCAGTCATTCACTCTTATCCCAATCCACCTCACAGGACTGTTGTTCTGGGGAAAAGGAGGAAGATTTGTTGGATATGTTCTCCGTCCTGAATTATTCATAAAAATAGTAAAGTCGGGATATAAATGAAATAAATAGTTAAAATTAGATATACTTTAGGCATGAATTTTTAAAATTTCTATTTAGTTAATTTTTTTAAAAAATATTTATTTTCATTTTCCTTGAAGCCAGCTTTTTTTGTCCTTCTTTACATTAGATATTTTAAGAAGCAGAGGAGTTATTTTTTCATTTTCTTTCTTTTACTCACTATATAGATCTTGTTATATAGGAGATTAGATTTGTTTTAAGGGTATTTTATACAATAGTAATGGAATTATATAATTACATTCCTATTAATTAAAAAATCCTAATAACTACATTTTAAAGAAATATTAATTGTAAGTTTTAATACTTTAATAAAATTATGTCATTAAAAAAAGGCCAGAGAGTAATTTGGGTTAATGTATTATGTATAAAATCAGTTAAGCCAAATTATGTGTTATTACCATATAATTAGAATGGACTCTTTCTTTTAAAGTCTGATTTTTCTTAAGATTGAGTGGGATTCCCTTGTACTAAATAGAATTCATTGTGACAACAAATTACGACCACAAATGGCTTTCCAGCTTTGTGTTTTCATAGGACAGTTTTAAAATTTGAATGTAAGAGATTATCCTTTTTAAAAGCATGTAATGTTTCAAATCTTAATATCCTGCCTTAGAAAATCAAAGTATGTGTATATAGGCTTCTCTATCTATCTTTGTTACTCTATTATACTGTCATACATACCTTTTTCCCTTAACATTCTCCCTATAAACAAATATTAAAATGCTGTTCATTTTTTTAGTAGAATTCTACACAAACAGAAATATTTATGCTGTATACTCTCTAGAGAAAATGGAAAAGACCCACTGTTTTTTCCCCCTTTGCTTTCACAACACTAAAGAAATAATATGCACTTATCATCACTGTGATGTGGACTATTTATGTATCAAGCCAGAAAGGAGAAGTATTTATTGGAGTATTCATTTCTTCTGATTTAGGAAGTTGGCTGGCTGGCTGGCCAGCAGGCTGTTTGTTTGTTCATTCATTCTCATCCAGCCAGAAATTTTGCATAAGAACCTAACATGGAATAAACATGGAACCTGTTGGCTAATCAAGACTGATTGATTTTATTTACTGTATATTCTGATTTGCTTCTTTCATAGAACTTAAAGAAGCTATAATTATTTTGAAGAGAGAGTGCCAGACACAGAATCTTTCAGTTAAGATGTACAGTTGCCTTAAGGTTACTTGTAATATGAATTTCCAGCAAGGACATTCAGTACAAATCACATATTCCTCTACCATTTTACTCTGCGTACCATGTATCCAAACTGTTAGAACTATTGGGAATGTAAAAAAAAAAAAAAAAGCTAACCCTTGAAAGGATAATTGTAATTGTTTTAAAGAATGATAGTAATTTCTAGTAGTATTTTTGTCAGTTCCACAGAGTATATGCAATTTTTTTGAAATCTCCCTTCCTAAAAGCGTCATCAGCCATTATTGTCCAGGAATCAACTCCTCCAGGAATATCCATGGATATCTGAATTTATGTAAAATAGAGAAAGATAACAATTCCACCAAAATAGTTGACTTTCAGAATATTTGGATGACTACAAAAATATCCCCTCTCTCGTTCTGTATTTTGTAAGCTTTGTGAAGGTTCAATTGCCAGCTTTTTCTCTTTAGGTATAGGGGGATTATGAAATTTTCATTATTTCCTTTTCATTCAGTCTGAAAGTACTTTATTGCGATCAGCAGGATTAAAGGCCATCGGACAGGTTTGCTTTAGGAAGGTAAACAAAATCAGAATAATGTTTCTTGCATAGCTCTCATTAGGCACTTCTTTTCTTCTCCTAGGATGCCAAAGGTTTTCATGGCTCTGATGTAGCAAGAGTGTAATTAGAGCTAACCAGCTGCCTGCGAAATACCCAAGTATGTTTATCTGTGCAATCAGAAACAAGGTATTGTTCAGGGAAAATCATAAACAGATGGGCAGGCTGTCCTGTGGAGCTTGAAATAGAGGGAAAAAGAAGTGGAGAAGGATGCTCCAGTATGGTATGCACAAATCATGGCTCTTACAAACTTGCTTCAAGTCCTATTTTGTGCAGTCAAAAGGAAAAGTAAAGCAGTCCCTGCGGATGTTGCTCTCTAGTCGTTGCTGACTACAGGGGATGGTGCTTATCTCCGTTTCAAGGCCATTGAGCCAGCACTGTCTGAAGACATTCTGTGTCCTGTGGACAGCAGGATGTCATGGAGCACTGTTGTCTTCCCACCAAGATAGTACCTATTTATCTACTCGCATTTGCATGCTTTCGAACTGCTAGGTTGGCAGGAGCTGTGATGAGGATGAAACTCACCCTACTGCGTGTTGCTTGGGTCTTGAACCTGGGCTGCTGGCTTTCCACCTGACAAGCCCAGTGTCTTAACCGCTGAGCCACCGCCCCACGCCAATTGTCTGGAAAGGTTGTGTATGTAAATCATTGATACAACCAATCTGGTGGAATCCTGTTGCTGCGCAAAGGCAAGTACAGGGGCGCTTTGTTGTACATTTGCTGTTACCGCCAGCAAAGAGGGCTGGGTGAGAACGGGGGCGGATCTTGTGGGGTGGGGGCCATCCCCCAAGCCTAGCCTTCTTCCTCCCTCATCTGTGGGGCCAAGAGAAAGAAGGAGGCAGTGTAGGGAAGCACTCCACTCGCTGGCCGAGCACCAAGAAAAACCCAGTGGGAGGGGTGGCTGGCCCAGCAGAAGCGCCCCCATTGAGTGAGACGGTGGAGAGACCTGGCCCAGTTCTCGCAGCGGGACACTGTTTGGCACCTCCAGACACAAACTGCCACCTTTGAAATGCACCATGCCTTTAAGGAAGCCTGGCAGCGATGGCTGGGGCAGGGAGGGTGGGGCAGTGGAGGCGTCTCTCCCCCTCCTCAGCAAGCCGGGCCTGGAGGAGCGCGGAGAGTTATAGGCCGAGTGCTGGAGAGTCAGAAGGCACGCTCCAATGTCCCGCACTAAGGCTCCTGCCACCACCATGGCAGGGCAACAGTCATCTCTCTGCCATGACAGGGCAACAGGGAGCTGCAACAGAGGGATGAAAGAGCCGCGGGTTGCCGACACCCGATCTAGGCAATACTATCTAAAATACAAGATAAAAATAGAGTTAACAATGAGTGGCAGAGGAGAAGACTGAATTGCTGTGCAATCTGCAAACTTGTGAAAGCTCACCAATCAGTTATTATTATATATATCCACCACACAAACAAGTCACATTTGCATTCCAAATCTGTGCTTGATTACTCAGTAATATATCATATTGTGTCTAATGGTGCTTACTCCATAATAAATGTGCATAAGATTCCAAACTTAGAAACAGATTTTCCTGACTTCCCCAGAGCTAGACATAGAAACAGGCATATAAATACATAGATATAATTAATACTCTTAAGGAAATACTATATGCATATTATGCAGCTGACAGCAATGCATGAAAGCTTATATTTGTTAGTCACCAAAATAATCTTTTGTAGTTTGTCCCTTCTGCTCATAGAAGTGCCTTACAATGATAAAACAGTTCAAAGTAGCAATCCATCATCCTTAAAATAGATCAATATAGCATTCAGCTTTTCACTTGTCCAAGTTATATCATAATTTAATGCTTTCATCTTTTCCCAGATTATTTTTTTTTGGAGAGGGAGGTTGACAAGAAAGATCAAGGATGAACCAATTCTGATCTAAGCATGGGGCCTGGGAGTGGGAAGCAGATTTACAATACTTTTGAAAGGCACTTCATTGAGTAGCAGAAAGATTCTGCCATTAACACTTGGCAGCATCTATTGAGGTGATATAAGAGGTGTGAATCACCTCTTAAGTTTCTGTCAGATGGAATTAAGAAAGAGAGAACCCTCTCCTGTTTATTGGGGGGGGAAGGGAAGAGAAGAAAATGCTTGATACATACCACCAAGCAAGCAAGTTAGGGATGGAAAAATAAGTCTAGGGCAGGGGTGGGCAATTACAGCTCCTTCATGACTCGTGGACTTCAACTCCCAGAATTCCTGAGCCAGCATGG
>JAEANM010015058.1:0-13762 GCA_017656035.1 Myanophis thanlyinensis
AATTACCCGCACGGCTGCATTCTGAACCAACTGCAGCCTCCGGATGCTCTTCAAGGGGAGCCCCATGTAGAGAGCATTGACATAAACCAGACGGGAGGTCAATGTGCGAAGAGCGCCCCGATCTAGAAAGGGCCGCAACTGGGCAATCCTACGGACCTGATAGAAGGCCCCCCTGGAGACGGCCACAATATGATCTTCTAACGACAGCCGTACATCCAGGAGGACACCCAGATTGCGAGCCCTTTCCATGGCTAAAAAGGAAGTGTAAAGAGATTTCTCCTAACACTCATGGAGCTTTCTTTGTTTCTGTTTTACCCCGTGTTCCATTTAATGTTAGTATGACATACCTGAGTGAGATCATTTGGAAATGTAAATCAAAGATTTATTATCAATGCAATATGCTAACTAGATAGGAAAAGTAATCATTCACTGGTTGCATGAATAGACTGCAGGGGGATGAAAGAAACTAATTTCTGTCTGAACAAGAAATACAAATACCTGACAACATTCAGCATGTTCTAGCAGAATTATATTCATTCTAAATAAACTACTTAATATCTTGGTGACCTCTATCTCTGTCATCAGTGGTCCAACTGTATCATGGAAGTCCTTTTGCCATATTAGGCTAGAGCACTAGATATGGCACCTAATAAAGGTGATCTCACTTCAACAATCCATGCTGTGCTAACTGTAGTCTAAGCTGTTCCAATAGAAGAGAGCATATGTGACTCAACTAATATATAACTAGGTAACATCAGCAGTATGAATTTATTTGAAGAGCTTTAGTTGGTTTGTGTGCACCTAGTTTAGTAATGAAATGTCTGCAGCAAACAACAACGCTCATAGAGCACCAAGGACTGCACAATGTAAGCTGATGGCCTGGAAAAATCCATTACTGCAAAACATTTCAGGAAGCAAACTAAATGAAACTTGGTGTTACTGTCATACCGTTGCTCCCGCAGGACAGTAGTGAAAGAAAGGAACCAGTGCTCTGCTTCAGTACAATGCAGTTTATTAGTCTCCTAAAAAGTAATCCTTTATAGCCTTTCTCATCTAAGCTCATAGTGCAATAGTATCAAAGATGGATTGCGGTCAGAAGTATTCTCAATGTCCCAAGGGACTCGGGGCGGTGAACAGCCAATAAAAAACAGGAAACAAGATACAAAATACATGATGAACCAGGATGGAATATTTTCTGTTACCAAGCAGTTACTTGAAAGCCAGTTTGGTGTAATAATTAAGGAACAGGGAAGAAAACAGGAGACTGTGAGTTCTAGTCCCATCTTAGGCACAAAGCCAGCTGAACCTTGGTCCAGTCAATCTGTCTCAACCCTAGGAAAGAGGCAATGGAAGACCACTTCCAAAAACTTTGCCAAGAAAACCTCAGGAACAGGTAGTCATCAGGAGTCCAGGTAGTCACTTTGTGTACATTCACAAAGTACTTACGTTTTTACAGTCCTAATAATAGTATTCCTAATTTGAAGAGAAATGTCATTTCAAAGAAAATGCCCACATCAACCAAACTCAGCATATATCTTTCCAAAGGAAGGAGGGGAGAATGCAATCTGGTAATGACCAATTTCAATATTAATAACCTTCAAGCATCTGGAATGATGCCTATGACTCACTGTCCCCAGGTACATTTCACTTTTAATTAAAAAGACCATAAATCTATAATAAATAGAAGAGTGTCAGAAAAAAATAATTGCACTATCATGACTACAGAGAGCAAGAAGAAATATCAAGAATCACAAAATACAAACAGCATCATTTGCTTAACCAGAAAGTGTTTCATGATGCAAAAATGACAGTGTTGGCAGTTATGAAATGATTTGTGGCAAACATCCTTGCTGTCCATTAACATTATCTGGTCACAATGTCCATATAATTGTCCATAATAAGATTATTTAACGGGATGTTTATTAACAGTTTGTTAGCTTTACCTCTTAACAGCCTACCAAGTGATCATAGTGAAAGATTACAGATTACAGATGAATATATTATCTTTTGCCTATACGATATAGCATAATTATTACCACATACTTGCATAGTTTCCCTTCATTTTGTACAGTTTATTTGGAGAAATTTACATTAGATTTCAGCCTCTATGATGTGGAATAGATACATTGATTAAGTGTATCTATTTAGGAGAAAAATAAAATAAAATGTCTGATGTACAATAAATGATACATGTAAAAAAGTTCTACATAATTATCTTTGTTTCAGTTACTTTGTCCTAGGGGAACATTTGGAGATATATTCCTCAAGCTTATAGATCTGAGTTCATTTCAAAGAAAATTAACGGGATAAATGTTTTAACCCGATTAACTTTATTGTATCTTTATTGTATCAGGGTGTTTCAAAAAGAATGACCCGATTATGAAACATTATATTTATAGAACAATGAACATCTTGTGAATGAAAGATGTGTTACTGTAATGGGTGTGGCCTAGAGTTTTAGGGATTCAACAGTAGATGCCACTCCGAGCATCAGTTGAAAGATGGCATCCGTTCAACAAAAGGCTTTTTGCGTTCTGCAGTTTACCAAGACTGAATTGGTGATTACGGTCCAGTGTGCTTTTCATAACCATTTTGGGGTTGATCTGCCTTTGACAAAGAACATTTGTCGTTGGTATCACCAATTTGAAGAAACAGAATGGCCTCCAAGATCTCTAGATATGACCCCATGTGACTACTTCTTGTGGGGATACATGAAGGAACATATTTTTGTTCCACCATTACCTCATGACCTAGACAAGCTCAAAAACAGGATATCAGCAGCAGTGAATTCAGTTGAAGAAGTTATGAAAAGTGTGGGACAAGTTTAGCTATCATCTTGATGTTGTCCATGCTGCTGATGGAGGACATATAGAGCATTTGTAATTGAAACTTCATTATTTTATTAGAATTTTGCACTTTGTTCCATTATTGTAATGCGCTCTAATCAATAAATATAACATTTCAAAATTGGGTCATTCTTTTTGTATTATTCTGAATAATTGTGAATATAATTCCTTACTATATTGTCACAGTTAATGAATTATTACTATTATCAATAACCTTTCAAAATGACGATATGAAGCAAATTTTAGACATAAATCACACATGTTTATTAAAAAGCAAATAGTGCTGTAATGGGCACTGGTTTGCATTCAACTTGACATCTTTCCTAAAGCCCTCGTGAGATTTCTTTCACTCTTTCATAGTACCTACAAACACAAACCACACTTTTAAAATATGGCGTGTTAACACTGGCATAGTAGTATATTCATTGGCAAACATCTAAAATTTGGTGCTCAATGTGTGTGAGTCCTCCCTCAACTTTTAAAAAACACCATGTGGAATTTGACCCAGGTTATCCTAATGCAGAACAGGCCCCCATTCTGTTGGCTCAATCCTCCACATTTTCCTCTGGGGGAATGGGGGAGAGGAATTCAATTGGGAAACTCCCGCAGAAAACTGAATTAGTTTCATTAAGATATTCAGCTCTGTTACCAGAATCAAATGAGGTTAGTGTTGTGAATAAGAGTGGAGAAAATTATTTTAGTGGAAGAACAGGCCAGATTCAGAATTGTTTTATTCTCTATGAAAAACATCTCAGTGAAAAATATGTAATTGAAGGTAAGCAATTGTTTGCATCCTTTATGGATCTTATTGCACCATTTGATTCCATAAACAGAGATATTTAAAGGAAAAAAGTAGTCTTGGTAAATATGGAACCTAGATTCCTATATTTCGTTACATTTGTTTAGAAAAATATCTATTTGAAAGTTTACAATGAAGTCAATGGATCTTTAAAATGGAACACATTGTCCATAAAGAAATCAGACAAGAGTGCTCTTTGGTTCAATTTCCATGTTAATATTCCAGGTGTCCTGTTTTCTGTGGATGTCCAAATGCCAAAGATCTCCAATGAATTAATTAAGAACATTCATAATGTTCTTTCATATACAGATGTATTTTCAAGATAGCTTGAGAAAACTGCAGTAGAAACTAAGTGCCTATTTGCTTCCGACTCAGTGAAGATCCACAAAGCCAAGTCCAAACTGGTGGTATTCAGTGAGAAACATATTAAATATAATTGGCACCTGAAGAGCCTACTGAGCAAGTTAAGTCCTCTCCCTACTTAGGAGTGTTTTCTACTGATAAGCAACCATTGGTAAATCAGTTCAAAAGAAACACCTCAAGGGCTGCAAAGAATGCCAAAACACTATTTAAATTACATAATTATCCAGGTACTCTGACCCCATACCTTTAGGACAAGACAAAAATATTTTCTGTGTTAATCTATGTGCAGAATTGAGGTGCATATCAATTATACTTAAACAAAACCAGAGACATTTTTTAAGATTGTGGGAATCAACAATATGTTGGCCCATGATTAGAACCAAAACAAGAATTGGCCCTTTATATAGCTAACTAATTAAAGTCTTCCAATCACTGACAGAGAGTTCCCTTAATGGACCATAGTAGACTACTTCCAAGTGTACTTTGAATAAATAGTAATGGTTTAGTCCAGCATGTGGCTAGATCAACTTAGCCAGAGGACAAGTGGGAGGGACTAGACATCTTGGGACCCCAATCCTTTCTGATTTATCTTCAGCCAATCGATTTCAGCCTAACTTCCCTCACAAGATTACTGTGAGCATCTGAGTACTTTAAAAGAAAGATGAGATAAAAATATAATTCACTGAGCAATTAATATGCATTGCATGAATATGTCCTTTTCTCAGCTTGAATTATAGTATTGTTTTCTCTTTTTTTTATGGTATCATGCTTCTCTATCCAGATGCACTCAAAGCAGTTAACAATGAAAATTTATAAATATTTAACATTTCATAAACAGTTACTATGATTGTTAAAGTAGTTTGGTTGAAAATATACAACAAATAAGACATTAACTGCTTTCTTAGGGCCTTGTTTCCCCTTACTTAGTAACCCAGTCAAATGTTTTTACAGATTTGGCAATACATAAGTACCTTAAGTGTGTCAAAAATCACTATTTGGAGAATATAAACCCTCTATTTTTTCCAGGAAGTGCTTAGTGTCATGTGAACTCCTTCATTCAAGAATATGAACTCAATATTCCAAACAAGTTACGGTACCCTGTAAGGGAGATTCGTTTATCTGATTACTCTCTTTGTATTAACATATTTGCATTTTATCACTTTATTTCAGACTACATGCTGTATTTCTTTTATTAATAAGGTTGCAAGACTAATCAGTCAATAAACTACTACATTCAATAATGGCAAGTTTTCATTACATCACTACCCGTTGCTAGTTCTATAAGGCATTGCTTAGGGACTGCAGCTACTGTATTATATACTGTATGCGGGGAGGGAGATTTTGGCAGTACATTCTGTAGGAGAGAAAATTGCTTTTCAGGCAGCTCTCTTTTTTGATTAGATAACTAGGTAAGCATAGTGGAACCACAAAATGGCTAATTTAAATTTGTTTAATTCTATGCAAATCTGGTCCTACTTTGCTATAAAGCTAACTCCTGAAGCTTGGTTGATTGGATCTCTTGATTCTCTTTCTGATACTCCTGTAACAATGACTTGTACCCAATTGGTCCCAGCGGTATGTTTGGGGGAACAAGAGTTGTAAACAGAATGAATGAAAGCACAACTCTTTAAAAAGTACATTTCATAGCTTGGGAGCTACACAGGAGATGGACTATGTGTCCAACAAGTTAGAGCTATCAGACCTGATATTGCAAGCAAGTTATTACCATAAGTAGCAAGAAGGTAGGCAAGTAATACAGTGTCTACTAGTGTACTACAGTACTAGACACTACAGTGCCTAGTAGTACAGTGTAGTTCCTCCTTCCACCTTTGTCAAGTGGTAAATTTTGCAACTACTAAGGAGTAAGGTGCTGTTAATGACAAGAGTTCCAAGGTTATATTCCTTTAAAATGTCAGAGATTGCAAATGAATACAACACTGGGTAGATTGTTCCCTGTGGGAGGACACAATCAAGTTTGCTTGTCTTGCGTTATCTTCTGTATTATCCATCATTCAGTTTCCTTGACTTCTCCTGTACTAGGATAGTAAGGACACTGCATGTTGCTGCTATTATATTACTAAGAACAGGGATGGACAATAAAGGTGGCAGAATTAATGTCAGAAATTAATGTCATTTTAAGTCATTTTTCTATCATGTGTGGAGGGTATACTGTAGTCATGAGAATGGCTACCATACAGTTCTGCAGCCTTTTAAATCCTGGGCTTATTTCTGTCATAAGAAAAAATAAGCGTTTATTACAGACCGTCACCCACATTCGCAAAAGGAGATTGGCAGATGTAGACAACCATGTCAACTTAGGTTCTAACATTTCTGATATCAAATTTGTTATCAAAGAGTGTGAGATGGGAAAAGAACAATGTCTCTTCTTCTGGAACATTATTGCTCTAAATCTGAAAAAGCACCTGATGTGCCCCTCTTTCATTAGCAATAAATTAAATGGAAAGCTATTGTTTTTGTGCTCTGTGTGAATGAAAACTGTACTGTTCTCACATGAAGTTTATATAGACCTGAACATATCCAGCCATGAATGAACAAAGGGGAATAATAGATTGTACTCATCCTGAGATTAAGCCAGCTATTTTTTTTTCTCCTCCATTCAGTTATTCTGTGAATGAAAGCAGCTTAAGAACAGTTTTGCCTGACTTGGACTTTTGTCAAACCCAAACCAGAGATGATATTGAAAGGCAATTGTTAGTATCTGGAAAAACACTTTTTTTAAAAAGTTATTTCTATGATGTGAAAAATATCATCAACTTTGGTGTTCAATTTTCTTCTTTTATTTGAAAAAAAAATACTTTCAGGACATCTCAGAAAAACAGCAAAGTTCCATCCCTTCTATTTTGGGGAGAATCACACATATTAAATGTTCTTGTGACCCAGTCCTCATTGAAAGAAGAAAGAGAAGTTCGTCAGTCTGACAGCAGTAGACATCCTGAGTCTTCCAGCTCCATTTTCAAGTGTCACAGGGAAATAGAACTCAACCTTGCCATCTTAGAAAAAGACAAAAGTTCCTCTCAGGGTTCCTACCTTTAGCTGGCTATGGCAGTCGCATAGTTGGATTTTAGGCAAAAATCTTCTCTTCTCTCCCATTCTGGGCTGGGCAATTCCCATAAGTCACTGCCCCATCTGTCCATCAGGACCCCCAGGACTGGAGCAGTTCAATTAATCCCAAGGGAGGTTGTTGCCACAGAAACATTTTTGTATGCTTGGCCATAATAAATGTATCCAATTCTCAAGTAGGGATACGCTTCCAGCCATCCTCCTGACTAGATGGTGCACTGCAGAAAGCCTGTCCCCGACTATGACCAGAGGACCCTTGACTGTATCTAACTCGCTGCTTTTTAGGAGATTGGGATGGAGGTTAAAGTGAGGAGGGGAAGCATTTTATGACACACAGAAGCTTTGTTCCCCAATTCCCATTGCATCTACTGTTTGGAGACCTAGGAATTGCACTGTACACTGTGGAGTCCTGGGTGCTCACTGAGCTTGGTTGTTTTCTTGCAGAAATTTCATTAGCCATCTAGGTAACATTGTAGGTGCTTCATCCAGTTTTTCCCTCCTACCATCTTTATCCTTTTTTCCTTTTGTTTCTTATTTTAAACAATTTGTAAACCAGCCACAATTGGTGAGAGAGTTGGTTAGCATATTGCTTCCTTTAGCCTCAGAAACCTGAGGAGAATTTTGTCAGAACAACCAAAAATGGAAGACTGGAAAGTCTATTCAGGTTTATTAGACTTAACTTTATATCTTTTTGCTGGTGTTCTAATTTGAAAATTTTAAACAGCTCTTTCTGTACTATGCTAGAACTTGAGAGCAGCATTCAGAAGTAGTACTGAATATTTCTATGGTACCCTGAGATACTGGGAAAATGAAAGCATGGGATATATAGCATTTTACATCTTCATTGATTGGCTGATAACATTTTTGATCCTCTGACAGTGCAAACCCATACACATCTACCTAGAAGAAAGTCAAAATGACAGTGAGCTTGAAACCTAAATCTAACTTACTTCATTTCCTTAGTTTTGAAAAATAAATGATTAGAGAAATGTTTTTAAATGATCCTCCTCCCGAAATTGTGAACTCCTACATTATACACTTCTCTGGACCCAATGTTAGCCAGATTAACAACCTAGCCAGTGACAGTATTACCTTCTGTACTTTAACAATGACTGAACCAACCCCTCTGTTAAATAGTGCCTTTTGTCTGTTCTCATTTAAAAGAAAGAAGAAAAACCTTCTAAACTGGAGCCCTTGACAGATGGGCTACAGTATCTGACCCCCTGACTTTGCTTTTGGTGCTTTGTTTTCCAAGAGTTAAAGGCTCTATGGAAGAAAAATAAATGAACTTCAGTTCATTTGTTTTTCCATTGCCAGTAGGCATTGCTGGAAAAGTCTATAGAAGAGATTAAAGCGATAGGGTTTGGAGGGAGAGTGTAATCGTTTATAAAGGAACACTCAGCATTCCTCTGCTTCAAGAGGAAATTATGGCAAATGTGCAAAACACATTTACTTGGGAGTATGTTTAATCAGTTCTGTTGGGTTTACCTCTGAATAAACACCCATCAGACTCTCTGGACTATACAGAATAAACATACACCCCAAAAAACTAAAACCAAATTATGAGAAATACAGTTAAATTATATTTAAGGATGCAACAGTGAGAACTGGACATGGAACCACTGATTGGTTCAAAATTGAGAAACGAGTTTGGCAAGGCTGTATACTGTCACCCTGCCTATTTAACTTATATGCAGAGCACATCATGAGAAAGGCAGGGCTAGATGAATCACAAATTGGAATTAAGATTGCAGGGAGAAATATCAACAACCTCAGATATGCAGATGATACCATTCTAATGGCAAAAAGTGAAGAGGAACTAAAGAGCCTTTTAATGCGGGTGAAGGAGGAGAGTGCAAAAGCTAGCTTGAAACTTAACATTAAGAAAACTACAATCATGGCACCCAGCCCTCTCAATTCATGGCAAATAGATGGGGGAAAAATGGAGGTAGTGACAGATTTTATTTTCCTGGGCTCCAAGATCAATACAGATGGGGACTGCAGAGAAATTAAAAGACACTAGCTCCTGGGGAAGAAAGCCATGGCAAAACAAAATAGCATTCTAAAAAAAACTGAGACATTCTGCCAACAAAAGTGCACATAGTCAAGGCTATGGTTTTCCCAGTTGCAATGTATGGCTGTGAAAGCTGGATCATAAGGAAGGCTGAGCACCAAAGAATTGAGGCCTTTGAACTATGGTACTGGAGAAGAGTCCTGTGAGTCCCTTGGACTGCAAGGTGAACAAACAAGTCAGTCCTAGAGGAGATCAACCCTGACTGCTCTTTAGAAGGCCAGATCCTAAAGATGAAACTCAAATACTTTGGCCACCTAATGAGAAGGAAGGACTCACTGGAGAAGAGCCTAATGCTGGGATCGATTGAGGGCAGAAGAAGAATGGGACGGCAGAGAATGGGCGTGAGCTTAAATGGACTCCAAGGGATGGTAGAGGACAGGAAGGCCTGGAGGAAGGTTGTCCATGGGGTTGTGATGGGTCAGACATGACTTAGCAACTAACAACAAAAAAGGATTTTAATTCATACAATAAACAGTACATTAAATCTATTTTTTTTAGAAATAAACAGATAACTTCCTTGACAGTAAACAGATCTCAGTGATTGAATATTCCAGATTATATAATCCTAAACTATGAGCAGAAGAAAGCTACAGTATTTTACACACAGACACAGTATTGAGATACCATACAACAAAGTAACTGAGTGTGTGTTTTCTCACTATGTGCTTGAAAGTTCAATCTAATCTCATTGGGACAAAAAATTAAAGCTGACAGACAACCATGGACCTTCATAGTGATCATCACTGGTTTCAGAATGGTGGACATGATCAACACCTGATGTCTTTTACATTGAGTAGTGTCTGGCCCTTGATAAAAAGGGTGAGACTTTCATCACTGGATCGGCAAACCTTTTTGAAGCTAGCCACCATTGCTGAGAATGTCCCTAAAGATTGTACTTATCAACAAACATGATAACAACTGCAAATCTGATGTAGATTTATTATTTCAGGTTATATACTCCTTATTTTAACCCATCTCCATAGTTTCAAGATGAAGTATTTGTGGACAAAATAGATGTGCAATTGAATTTCCCACAGAACTCTTTTTTTATACAGAAAAATAGATTGGTCTAATATGTACCAAACAAATTAATGCAAGATAAATCTATCAATCATTACTGGTTTTCATATAATAGTTATATGTACTCTTTGTATTCAATCAATAGTAGCATACCAAAATAAAATACATTTTGAGTTGGGACTCCTAGCAGTACAGTATTTTTTTCCTTAAGATTTATGTTACTGAGGCAAGGAGTTTATCAAGGATGTTGCTCACAGAAATGACTACTCAGAAGCACCACCGCCTTTTACCAATTAGTACCCAACCAAGTGACTCAGGAAATCAACTTCATGAATGCTTTTCCAGCTTCCCAACTGGAAAATGACTACTGTAGTAATTACAACAGGAAGCCTAGAGAAGTTCTTTATTCAACCCATAGCATCGTAGCAATTCTGTATTACCCGGTAAACAAATTTATACTTAGAAATGCACATTTGCATTAGAAATCTGTCTAGGGATCTTAGCACTTTGGGAATCATTCAGGAAAGGTGCTTCAGAGTATGTTGGAAGATGAATGTAGCCCCTTTAAATGATAGACATTTTCAGAATCAAATCTAAAGCAGTGCAATTCCTAATACTGTCTTAACTTCATCCCATAAACAGAAGGTAGGAAGGCATCATCTAGTCAGCCTTTGCGACTCAACATTGATGTTTTGTGGGCTGACATACCAAGAAGAAAAGCTCTGACTAGCTTTTTTGTTAACAAGCTCATCTTAGGTGAAGGGATTTGTGTATATATGTGTGTGCATGCACACAGGTATCATTGAATCATGGAAATCCCTCACCCGCAAAAAAATTAAAAGGTATGAAAGGTACTTAATGTGAATGTAATAATGTAATAAGAAGGAAGCAAGGAAGCAGTAGCTTGTTGGTAGAACACTCTTGGATGGGCATGGTCTTTCATTGTTGGAGATAGTTAATCGCTAACTGGGCAGATTCTGTGTTTGCATCTTGCATTGCAGATCTTCCATTGTGCAAGGGTGCAGCTACATGATCTCCAAGTCATTATCAGCACTGGGTGGATGGAAAGATGCTATATAAATTATAATATTAAATATATAATAAATTATATATTATTGAACTGGACAAATTCAGTACTAAATATGTAATTTAACAGACTATACAACTTATTCAATAATATTGAGTTCTGTAGGTACTGTAGATTAGATAATGTATTACATTGCTTTCTCAGTTCTGCACCTGTTAGAAGTCATGTATTATATTTTTAATATTATTTTTTCTAGTATTTCATGAGTAAGGTCAGGGCTGGAATGTGTTGTTTCTTCCTTCTCCCTGCCACTAGGTATTTTTTCCCTGCACAACTATGTGGGATAATTTAGGTTGAAAATTAATCACTGGCTCAAGGTCAATTTGTGAGCTTTGCTGCTGAACAAGTATTCAGGTCCGTCCCAGTCTTTGCAATGCTATTCTCATTTGCTTACTGCACAATCCTGATTTGTGAAAAAGCAGAACACTCCACCCTCTGAATTATTATTTTCCTTTTCATTGTGTCATAACTGTAATATCAAGAAGCTCAACCACCGTCAGCACATGAAGTTGTTTCTGCCCAAAGATGTTGGAAATATTTCCCAGGGGAGGCCTAAGGCAAACACGACAGAATTATAGCAATTTGTATGTAGATTTCAAACCTCTTTAATTAATTGATAAATAATAAAGTGATATGCTTTATAATAAACAAACATCCGCTTGATTAAAAATGGATATAAGTGAAGTCAAGTTTGACTCCTAGTGACTACATGAGTATAACTATGTGGTTTTCTGAGCAATAGTACAGAAATGGTTTTCTGCTGGGTTCTTCCATTCTATTTCACTCTCCAAGGAAGAGCTGGAAATACCCAGCCACCCAGGGAGGAAAACTCAAGTGGGGATTAGCCTTGAAATATTGTGCATCCACAAGGATGCACAATAATTGACCCCCCCACTCTTCCAAGTTCCATGGAACCTTATCTATCTGTTCCCAAGGGAGGGAAAGCAGTCTGGGGAGATTCCTATATTATTGTTGTTGTTAGTTGTGAAGTCATGTCTGACCAATCGCGATCCCATGGACAACCTTCCTCCAGGCCCATCATCTCCCAGAGTCCATTTCAGCTCATGCCAGCTGTTTCAGTGACTCCATCCACCCACCTCATTCTCTGCCGTCCCCATCTTCTTTTGCCCTCAATTGTTCCCAGCGTTAGGCTCTTCTCCAGTGAGTCTTTCCTTCTCATCAGGTGACCAAAGTATTTGAGTTTCATCTTCAGGATCTGGCCTTCTTAAGAGCAATCAGGGTTGATCTCCTCTAGGAGTGACTTGCTTGTTCGCCTTGCATCCTGTATTATAGGCAGATATAACAAAGTAGCTAGTTTGATACATGTGGATCTGTTGCTTTTGGTTGCTTTTACCTGACGATAACTAAAGTTTCCCAAGCGGGCTTGACCGGGCTTAACTCCAAGAGATCAGCCACATGGTACCACTTGCTGATTGAACAACAAAAAGTGTGCTTGAGCAAAGCAAAAATTATAGAACCCTGGTAGTATTAGGATTAGTACTGACTCTGTCTAAGCTTCATAAAGTATAACATAAACAACAAACATTATTCTTTTTGCGATGATGCTAAGTTGTCTCACTCTTTTGAGAAGGTACAATTCTTTTTTTTCTTTTTTCTTTTTTTGCTTTTATGAATCTATCGCTTAGCTTTAAATACAACAGTAATCTTCTTTGGCAGCTCACCAGATATGTGAGCAGCAGTCTTCTCACCAACGTTAGGGAGACATCAAATCCACTTTGACTCCTTGTAATTTTCTGCACATAAAACCGTGGAGCAATCATGTAATAACCAAGAGTAAATAGCAAAAAAAATGATAGTAGATGCTATCATACAATTTTAAGTGACATTGCAGGCACCAAACTCAAAATAATTAAAATTATTAGAAAATTAATAAACTTTCAAAAAATTAAAATTAAATTTAAAAATGCTGTCAATTATGGTCAACATCCTAATACTAGATTTTGGGTACTTGAACTTTTTATTATCATAAAATTATTGTTAATAATATTGTGCTCAGTAGATGCCAATTCATAGCATTAGTGCCATAGTCCATAACTCCAACAAAGTTAAACCCTTTTGTAAGACTTAATGATAACTGTCACACTCACAAAATCAAAATTTGCATACTTAATGTCCAAAATCCATATACAGCTCACTGGATCCTTCTTTTTTTATAAAATTTTATTGAATTTTCCACAACAAGCAAACAAACAAACACACAAACAAAAAACAAACAAACAATATATCTTTTTTTGAGTAACAGCAAGATCCCGAATTATCACTTCTCCATACAGAAATAAGCTCAATCACATCTTTATGTTCTATTCCATATCTCATTACTATAACAATATTGTCTCAACATTTTATCCACTCCCCTACTTTCCTCAACCTTGTTTTATCTATCTCATTTCTTTAAATTCAATTACATATCATTTTCAAAATGTCCATATCTATTTAATCATTATATTTATACTTTTGTCTGTCCTATATAT
>JAEANM010015059.1:0-13762 GCA_017656035.1 Myanophis thanlyinensis
TTAAAGTACCAGCAGTAAAAATAATTAACCAATATATATATATATATATATATTCCTAGTTGACTTGCTGGTTCTGATCTGATTATAAGAACTGAGTGGGTTTTTATTGTGTGCAAATTAAACTGGAAATTACCCATAATACTTTTGAACACAGAGAGCCAATTTGGTGTACAGGTTAATGCATAAAGCTAGAAACTATGGTAGGTGACTGTAAGAGTTCTAGTCTTGCTTAAGATATGAACTCAGCAGGGTGACTTAGGCCAATCCCTGTCCCACAGCTTTAGGAAGAAGGAAATGACAAACCACCATCATGAAGAAAACTGTAAGAACTAGTCCAGGTAATTGCCAGGAATCAAAATAGAAACAAAGGGATGAACAAATAAATAAATATCCAATCAACACATTGTGGCATGTATCTTTAAATATATAAAACATTTTACAGGGAATATTAGAATTATACCAACTTTCAAAAACATGGTTTGATTAGAAAATATTTCATCAGATTGCCTCTTTCAATTGAGTCTTCAAAAATCTCCAAATCATTCAAGACATTGTCCCAAAGATGCTTTTTCAAGAGGCAACTGGACTTTTTCTCTGTAGATGTTTTGCTTCTCATCCAAGAAGCTTCTTCAGCTCTTCAGTTTCTTAGATGAAAAGCAAAACATTTCAAAGCAAAACCAGAAAGTCTATTTACCTCTTGAAAAAGCATTTTTGGGACAGCCATGACCTGGATGACTAAGACATTCAAGGCATTCATTCTGTTTTGGCGCCTTTGAATTGCTTTAGAGAGATTTAGAAGCTAGTGTTCCGTGGTGACCTAAATCTATTTTAGACTAAATCAAAGAAAAAAACTTGAAACAAGATTTGGAAACTGAAACATTGGCCTTGCACAAAGATATATCTCACATACTAGAAATTAATGAAATATAAAAGGGATAACAGAAGTTTGAAAGATTTTTTTGCCTGATATGGGCTTGGTTTTCTTAATCTCCACAATGCATTGATGTTTGCTCTTTCTTTAAAATATACTGGTTTTTTATCTTTATATATTTGTATAACATTTGCAAGTCCTTGCTCTTTCTATGAAGATAAAATTATTCAGACTTCACTAACAGTTACATGTTATAATTTTGAGATGGTTAAAAAATAACTACTCTTCAAATCCCACTGCTTGTTGAGTAAACATTGTTGAGATTCCCCATATCCAAACAAATTTCTTCTTATAATAACTTATTAAAAGGTTAATAAGTCACAAAGATTAATAATGGGTATGGTCTGAAGGAAACTATAAAGGATTTGCTTCCACTAATCCCATTATTTATTAGAGAATAAATTTTATGGTATAAATACATTCAAGTTTATTTATTTATTTATTTATTTAAATTTATATACCGCCACCTCTCCCTAGGGACTCGGGGCGGTTGTTCAAGTTGCTGAACAATATTGCCAATGGAAAAAAAATTAACAAACAATATGTAAATCATTGTATGGGATTAATATTTTTGACCCAACTACAGTATCACAATATCTGCTCTTTTCAATGTAAAGTTTTCTAATATAAAACATTATTTAAACACCCTACCCTTTTTAAATTAACTATTCTAGGGGCAGGAGGAAAAGTAGTAGCAGCTAGCAGACTCAATTTGCTCCTATTCTCTGTGTGGCTGATAGCTGGAACTGCTTAAATGTAATACTTTATATGAGAAGAAATCAGCACAAGTTTTATTTTATCCATATCTGAAAGATGGTGATTCCCCACCTCTGATACTGTAGCTGTTGATATCCACAAATACTCAGTGACTCTACCATTATAAGGATAAAATCATTGCACAAAAATATTTTACATAATTGTTACAGAGCAATTTCAAATACCATTGTTCATTCAGTCTGGATCTCCCTAGATTGCATCTATAAGAGTGGGGAATATATTCCTTCAATGGAGAGAGAGAACAAGAAACAGAGAAGGCAAAGGTTCAGATATGAATGAGATTGTAACATGATGCTTACTTACAGGTTTGATCTTGACTTCTGACTGAAACCCCTTTGCCATCTGTCCAGGGAATATACAGTAAAGCCTGTGATTTATTGCTGTGTTATCATGCCTGTCTGCCTCATTACAGACTCTGAATTTTATCAGGCAGCTTGTCCTGTAGTGTCTGGTGAGCAATTACTAGGGCTTGAATGGAAGCTTGAAATACTTTGCTCACTGTTCCATTAGCATACCTGTTTTCACACTGCTGCTACATACTGTTAAAATGGTTCTTTCTTGTGCTCAACGGAACTTGCACAGAGGCCTCACAGAGGATCATTTTAGGGCAAACCTTCATGCCGGGTATATTTTGACAAGCTCATAGTACCTAATGTTGCTAAGTGGTGTGGGCAACCACTTTTCTGCAACCTCTAGGAAACTTCATGATTCTGCCATGAAGAGTTTGATTTCTATCTTGTCAATGGATTATGCTACAAGTGACAATAATATAGATGCATACAATTTCAAATGGGGTCAAACTTAACTTGATTCATTATGAATCTGTAGCAATGCAATGGGCAGCAGAGAAATGTAATAAACAAACAAGCAAACAAATAAATAAATCAGGAAGAAAATAACCTTATCAATAATAGTGGTCATCTCTTTTCAAATGTTAGGGAGCTCTTATTTCACCTCAGAATTTCCACTTGCAATTATACTATATTATTTCACTAATAAAAAAAAAACCTTCAACAGCAACAAACATCTGTCTGCCATAATTTTATCATGCACATTTCTGAACCATTTCATTGGGAAAAATCTTTCTTAAGCATAAGAGGAAGAAAAAGATGACTCCATTTTTATTGGGTGAAAGAATCTATTCAGGAACTTTTATGGCATTGAAAGGCTGACTACAAACTTTACCTGCTCTTCTCTGCCCAGAGAGTCTGTAGAATACCAAGTATGGTTGTGAATGTTTGACCCCAGGATCCTCCCCTAAAGAACAGGACAGCTGAATCTGTTTCCCCCCCCCAACCCCCAGGAGATCAATATAGACTCCTGTGATAGTTAAAGATTCCAGGTTGCAAAGATAGCAATTAGCAGCTATCTGAGAAATTTTTTACTGCAATCCCAAAATGCCTTTAAGAATTGGCCCATCATAAATTATATTCCTTCCTCCAAGCCCAACTTTCCCTTTAAAAAACCATATTTACTTATTTGATCACTTTTTTCCAGTCAATAGAAATGAATATCAAAGGTTACAGAAATGGTATACAATAATTCACCCAGCCAGAGAAACACATGAAAAATGAAAGAAGCCCTACAGGAATGTTCAATACTTTCAGTTGTTTGCCTTTTAGTAAAATTATTTCATCCTTCACTTCCCATGTAATCCTCTAGCATCAATGTGCCTAGGTAGATGTTGGTTGCCATTCAATTAATAAATGTGAATAATATTTATATGTACATTAGTTGCCCTTTAGCCAAGCAAAACAAAACTTCAGTATATTATTTCCAGATAGATCAATGATTGGTAAGGGTTTCAGAAAACATGCCAGAGACAATCCAAGGTCCAATTTGTCACTTAACTGAAACAATGATGAGCTTTTGGTATAAACACTCATTTCCCTCCCTCCATCCCTCCCACCCTGCACTCCAACAGAAGTACAATGCTGCTTCCAAGTGAGAAAATGATGAATTCCTTCCTACACAGTGGGCCAACCATGGAAGGAATAATCTTATAAGTTTAATAAATACATGCATTAGTTCTCAAACTTCATTTTTCTCCAGGTGCAGATTCTAAATGCCCATAACTCAAAGTACAGGTAGAATAATCCACTTGTCATATAACAGTTGAAGGGCTGCACAGAATGAACTAAGGTAATCTGATTTTTGCTCTGAAGAAGAATCCTGTAAAGTAGCAGACAAGGCTAAGAAAAGGCATTCCTGGCTAAACATCAGTATCACAGCTGGATCTGCAACTCCAACATCTCAGATGGAAGCACCACCTTCTGCCCAAACAATTGGTTTTAGTATGTTCACTATAATTTCTTCTCATTTATTCAAAAAATTGCCCTCTGTAGTAGCTAAAATTCTGAAGAAGCTGTCCATTTGCTTTGTGAAAGAATGATGGGAGCTATCTGAGGTCTATTCAGATATAATAAAACTGGAATAATATATACTAATATAAGCAAGCAAAATTAAAGAAATATATGCAAACCCTATCCCTGACTTTCAAATAGTAGCAATGGTGGAATTCAACTGGTTTTATTACCAGTTTGGTGCATGCACGTATACCAACTGCACTGCTGCACAGCATCTAAAACTGAAGTTTTTCCATTCCGGAGGCAGCCTGGGTGTTGGGAAGGCTGTGGGGGGCTGTAAAACAGATATCCCTTGCAATTAAGTAAGTAAAATAGAAAAAAAACAAGGGGATGTAGGATAGGAAAGGGCAGAGGTGAGTGGGCAGGGCCAAACATGGATGCCACTACCAGTTCAGTAGAACCAGTGCGTCCAAGCTGAATTTCATCACTGAATAGTAGGTTGTTCTTGCTTCTGCTACATCCAGCCAATGTTTTATATGTTGCTTTTTGTTCTTTAAACTTCTTATTTTGGGGGAGGGATCTCATCAACTCCATCCAATCATAGGTTTCTCACTCTTCCTAAGCACCACATTTCTATTGAAGCAATTTTTTTACATCTTTCCTAATATACACATTTCTCACATCCATATAACAAAATGGGCAAAAAGAAATGCCAATTTGCTTTGTTCAACAAATATTCATTCCTATGTAATGGAGAAATAGTTACAATTTAATTAGCTGGAGTGGACATCCCTCCATTATTTATGAAAGTAGCCTCCTCATGACTTAACACAGGAACCACTGAGGGAAAAAAACCTCCACTTTAGGAGCCTGGGAAATCAACTGAATTCTAAAAGATAAAAAAAGAATTAAGTTGCTAAGATTGTTGTAACTTCATCCTGTCCCCTTTTAATAAATATTGATAAAGAAACTCTGGGAGAACTTGCTTTTTAACTTTTTACTGCAAGTCATTAGTGTTTTCTACCAAAAGCCTTGTATTTTTCTATATACAAAGTACATCCAATCTAACAGCAACACTGGCACTCCTTATACATTTAGGTATACATATATTAAACAACCAAGAAGGCATTACACATTCTTGCCTTACTCCCTGTTTAATGCTGAGTTATTTACAAAGCCTTCTATTTATTCTCACAGATGCTTTATTTCCATTACTGCTATGACTACTCGTATTACACTCAACAACCAACTTTCAATTCCATATTCACACAACACATTGCATAATTCAAACCTATTCATTTATCAAATGATAAATAGTATCATTTGTATATTTCTCCATGACCTGCTGAAGAGAAAAACATCTGTTCTGCACACTCCATTCCTGGCTCAAAGTCATATTGTACTTCATGAATTTTACACATTCTTACCTCTTTTACCCTTTCAGTTACAATTCTGCCAAACACTTTCCCAATAATACTAAATAAAGTAACTCCTGTAGCTTTTGCACTCATTCTTCCAATGTTTTGCTTTTTTATAGCAATACAGTAACGGCATTATTCTAATATTCAGACATAATGTTCAGGCACAAATTAAGGCTCATGATAAACAAGCCATGAAGCCACCCCAATAACAAACCACATATATTTGATCATATTTCTCCAATTAACATCTACACTATTTTTAAATTTTTCATACAATTTGTAAATACCTCTTCATTATTTTGTCCTGAACATTAATATTTGTATTATTGATTTCAATTTTGTTTTTGTTTTTTTCAATATAATGCTATACTTCCCATATAAAATGCTACAAACTGGGAGAATGGGAACCATAGACAAATTATGGAAGAATTACATAACATGGTCCCCAGATCTCCTATAATGGACACATACACCCACCTACCCACCCCCAAAGAAACATAGAATGAACAGAGCACTTAGCATCAGTATCAGAAGAGTTATAAACTTTGTAGTTAGATGCAACCTAAAAAAAATAACACAATGATTTCAATCTGAGTCCCAGATAAATCTTTCAATATTATGGTCATCCAATTCCATACTCTAACTACAAATCAGAAGAAGCTCATATTGAATAGTTGTATCTTATCTTGTAAAACTTTGTATGTGCAACACTGCACACGTGACCAAATGTTGTACTTACCATACATGATTAAAATGTTAAAGTTTTCCAGAAATAACAGGAAAATCTGGCCTATGCATAGACAGTTTGGATATCACTTGTACAGACAACACTGGAGAAAAGTGACTCTTAAGTTTCACAAGAAAAGATGAATAACCAAGTGAACAAGACCAAGATCTGGTGCTGATTGCAGTTCAAATCATGAACTTCCTGCACAATGCCAATTTAAATTAAAGAAGTAATCATTAAGCCTTAAACATACAGCCTCAGCAATATTCTATGAATATGAGGTAAAGAACAGATGTAATGAACTAGATTTAACAAAATGCCTGAAGAATTCTGGCCTGAAATTCATCAAAGTAATTAAAGACATTCTGAATTGCTAAAAGCAAAAGAAGGTGGCAGGCTATCTATTGATACAGTGAAAGCAGATAAAAGATGGTAAAAAAACCAAAAAGCAACAACAGAGGAAAACTTACCAAATATTGACTTCAAAGAGGAACAAATAGAGTCAAAGAGAACAAGCAATGCAATGAATTAAGTACAGAACAAGAAAGACAATTATTTAAGACAATTATTGAAATCAAGGGAGAGATTTCAAGAGAACTATAAAAAGAATCACAGATATGAGATCACTGAATCTGAACCAGACATATACATGTGTATATAAATGGTCTCTAGAAAAAGCTGCAACAATTGAATACTTCAAAAATGGTATTTATTTATTTACATATAAATAAATTTACATTTATTAATATTAGTTATAGAAAAGCATCTACAGTCAAAGGTGGAACAGTCGACATGGATAATATCCACAAAATTGATTGTGGGAATCCAACATTTTCACTACATGCTCTCTTCTCTTTTCAAGCCTCTTTAGGAGCTTCTGCTAAGTAACATACCTTTTTTTATAAATTTAATATAAGATGAAATAGTGAAGGGTCCTCACCTATCCATCTCAGCTTGGCAGGGTTTTGTGTGTGTGTAAGTGTGTAAGTGTGAAATGTTGGGGATTTGATTTGTTTTAATTAGGTCCTGGAGCTGCTGGGAAGTCAAAAAATGCTTCCTGGAAAAAGGCAAATCCCATCCTCACCTGTTCCAAGAAAACTGCAAGAAAGTATTTACTAGGAGTCAGACTTAATTTGACCTTTTTACATTTGCATGAGCTACAAATTGCTGTCTTTTACCTTATCATACTTAGTGTATGAGTTTTACATTAAAACCAGCCACTGCATGTATAAATCACATTTCCCAGTGCAAATGGAACATATTGAGATTTTTTTTTCCTGTTCAGGAGGGTCTGTATAACCCATTTCCAAAAGGTATGTTATTATGCAAAGGAAGAAACAACCCATAATCATAATTCACTTTACCCAGTGGCACTAAGAATGTCATTTTATTTTATTTTATTTTTTTGTACAACATGATGAATCTAGGAAGGAATGTTCAGCAGCCACTTCTTTCTCCAGATTGGTGTATTTTCTAAGTACTTTTTAATGGGCACTTATAAATAAAAAGGCTTTAAATAATCAATTGATATTTAAAACAACCATCTTATTAAATCCAACCCTGAAATAAGCAGTTTGACATTAAAAAGTGAGAAATTGTAGTACCGTGTGCTATATTATACTTTACCAGATGGTAAGCAGTCTACAGATTTTTTTTCAAAACCCAGTTTTTCTAGTTGTTCATATATCATTTGTTTTGTGTTTTGGTGTAAAGCGTTATTTAAAAATAGTTATGGAGTGTTTTCTGTGGGTTCTGCTCCTACATTAAGAGAAGTTTTCTGGACAATATCCATAAATTTAATCTCATCTGAAGTAAATGAATAACAAATTTTAAGTTATGGTAAGAGAGCTGGACTTGGACTATATTTTCAGTGCTTCAGTAACTATTGCCTGGAAATATACACCATGCAAGCCATTGTACTATATACATAGGCAGGAAGGGATGAATTACTCATTGCTTGTGTTTTCACTCTAGAAATAATTCACAAAGAATGTTTACCAGTCATCTTCCATTGTTTTGGCAGATGTTTGCCTGAGAAGGCATCTTGAATCAATGTCCCCTCCAATAATGTTGGTGTCTTTTCCATTCTTCACATTGGACAAATGTAATTTGAATAACTAGTTTGGCAATAAATCATATTCCACAGGGTGCGTCTGTCAGCAATCAAATCTTTAGCTAGCATTCTGATATTTCTCAAATTTCAGCTGACCTTTTGACTGTAAAGACTTAAGACTAAAATTCTGGTATCAGCTGAGGTGTTTCCCCCCCCCCCCAACTGATGAAAATATGAGTATATATGGAAGGGAAGCTGCTATTACACAAATGTAGCTAGCTAAAATGAGAAAAGTTCCAAATGAAGAATGTCAGGACTTGTTTGTCATTCATATGACAGTAGAGATGAGATATGGGTTTCAGTGGGATATCCTAACTGAAAATGAAACTGAAGAACCAATAATGTTTAGTTTAACTTTCCTTCTCTATTTTTTCTTTACTGTTGTGAAGGATCTACTAATCCAAAGCAGGTATTTAAAAACAACAGTTCAAAACTACAAAGGGGAGGTCTTAGAATACAAGAGAATGTTTAAAAAAAATCTCCTCCTGTTTCACTAGCAGGACAATCTAATTTGCTGCTCCCTGAAACTCATAAACCAATGTGATCATTACTTTTCAAGTTAAAGCAGGGTCTCAGGTAAGACTTATGCACAAAAAGATGACTGACTGTAGACTATTATGTAATCAACAGTTCATTTGATTTTTCTAGTGGTTTCAATTAACAAATATTTCAAAAGGTAATAATGAACTGGGAAGTAAATTCATCATGATGAATTATGTCATTTTCCCAAAACTATTGTCTTATATTGTGTTAAGCATACGCCTCCCATCACTTCCTTGTTTTTTGTTGAATATGTAAACTGGACAACCTGGATGATTGAGAATATCCATAGACAGGTAAACCAGAGGTGAAGTTAATGGTCTGATACCTGGAATGGCCATCAGGCTGAGTGTCAGCCCCCAGAAGAATCTTTTGGATTTTTTTTTCTTTTCTACTTTCACTTTCTTTCTCTTCTCTTTCGTTTCTTTTTGGGGCTGCCACACTAAGGTATAGGAGGGAGAAGGGAAAGGGAGGATACATAGTTGCTTGGGAGGACAGCAAAATAACATTCTTTCCCATGACAACCAAAGATGTTTCATCAACACCTGTTTGAGGGTTGGAGAAGAAAGTTGTATGTGACACCTTGGGGAAAGAAACTGTAAAAGAAACTTGGATGGGGAAAACGTGGGAACTTAGATTCGGGATTTCCCCAGATGCACCAATATGAGGTCTCTAATAATTCTATACTTTGAAGAATACTACAGCCTTGGAGTTTTTATTTTGGAGGAGATGTTACTTGGAACCCTGACACTGAGCTCGGGTGTGATTTTTGTGATTTCCCTTAGGGTAGTGGCTAAAAGGAAAATTTAAAAAAGGCCATAATATACATTTTTCTCTATCTTGGTTTATTTCAGTAACTGAATTTAAGGTATTTGTTGTTGTTTTTAAAGAAATCAGTAGGAAAACAGTAGAGGAATAGTAGCAGAAATAATATATATTTGACAACATGGAATAGAGTGGTATTACACAGCTAATAGTAAAATGTGCATATTCAGATTTACATTGTGTAGGAAAATTCATTTGGCTGGATTCATTATCATTTTGCAATAGATTATTCTTCAGTCACAGGAATGAGCTGTAGATCATATACTATGGGGATGCTGAAGGAAAGGCTCAAAAATAAATGCTCTCTTCAATCTATATGAATTATAGAATGCAACATGACTTGCATATGTGGATAGTGTACTATTTATTGATGTTTATTTATATAAAAATGTATATTCCATTAAATCAACCATCATATCTTCCCTGGCAAAGATCGGAACAGCAATAATGCTATCATTAATAGAAGAGGTAAGCAGAAGTCTTTCATTTTATATCTACTATAGATATAGTAGGTATACTTTTCTTCAGCAGTTTCATGTTGCTGTGTTCAGTTAGTAAGGTTTTTTTTTTTGCCCCCCTGAAAATGTGTATTGATATATACATATAGGCCACAATTAACACAAGTCTGAATAGTGTGATATTTCGTTTTGTGCAAAATATCAATTTCATTTAGTACAAATATAAATTGCTTTTGTCCTACCAGTTTTAATAAAGCATTATGTTGTCTAGGGATCTTCATTTGGTAGGCCCTAGGCAATGGTCTTTTGTAATGTGGCATCCACATTATGTTCCAGAAATCAGATCAGCCTCTTTATTTCTGAGTTTTCAAATGTCTCTCAAGATCTGAAGACCCCAGGGAATGGGTGGACTAGTCACAGGGTGCCTTTATTATCAATATTTCTCTGTCTATTATTTTCTTTTTTAGTTTTGCTTTTATAGTTTTAATACCTTTTAACAAATTACTACATTATTATAGATAATGACTGTTTTATGTTTTTGCTTTTAACTGGTTTGTTGTATACAACTCAAGTTACTTTCTGCAAGATGGCCAGCTACATAAATTTGATTAATAAATAAATATGAAGTCCTCAAGAACCTTTTAAAAATGAATTATTCTTTTTGTTCTTTGGCTTTTCACACCATAGATTTTTTAAATATGAATTTATTCAATGTATGTGCTTTCAAAACAGATTTTTTAAAATCCATAAAGACATTTTATTGTAGGAGGACAGCTATGTTAGTCTATGGTGGAAAAAAAATCAGAAAGTGTGTGGTAGCACCTTTTCCAAGTAACAAATTTTGTTAAAAACTCAAAAGCTTTTTTTTAAGTCTGAAAAGGTGCTACCAGACTCTTCCTGATATAAAGACAACTCAGTAACTCAATATGCTATCTTATTAATGAGTTGGTAACATGGGAAAGTTTTAGTTGATCTGCAAACTGCTACAAGGAATAGGATTAATATCTACTAGGAAACTGAATCTTAGGTGTTCTACTTACAGTACTTATAAAAATACAGCTCAACGACCTATGGAATTAAAGTCTTTAGTCTTTTAAAAATTATCCTCAAGTATTCCCACAGTTGACTTTGTAAACATTTGGCTGCTTGAACCATACATGATATGGCCCATGGAAAGCCACTTATTGGTTCCTACTGTAGGGAAGGGTTAATGCATTGCTTTCTGCTTGCAGCATGATTTGCCTTTACTCTTAACTCTCTATCAACACATCTGAGATTTACAACCTGGTGTAAAGGCATCCAGAATTTATTGCCATTTTCCTTGAAAATATATTTGCACGTGAGCACACAGGAGTGCCGGGGCTCTACTTGCTACACATCTTATGCTTTATGATGATCCTTACCTTGGTGTCTGCCATGTCAAAGATTACTAAGCAGCTTAATACCAATGAGCCAGCCAGCCAGCCAGCCAACCAACCAACCAACCAACCAACCAACCATTATTCATATTGAAAAAGCCAGGTCCTCTAATCTCCATTTAGGGGTGGAGAAAAAACAGCACTGTGAGCAACAGCTGAAGTTTACTATCCCAGTTATCTCTATAAAATATTCACACTGCACTCTTGCTCAGTAGTGCTCAGTAGTTATTGTTCCCCACCCACTGCCCCCAGTTGATGCTTTTTATGTATATATTTCCCTCTCCATTCCTTATTTTATTTTAAGCGCCTTGGAGAGTTCAACTGTCGCCCAAGGCTTCAAACTAATTTTCTCTTCAGAAATGATTGCGGAGAGCGCATGCATAATAAATCCCGTTATTGCTCTTGTTATTAAAATGGGTTGTTAGGAAGTGGACTTGGAGGCCTTTTTATCTGATGACAGCAGTTCTTCTTAGCTTGGCACTTATGGCTTATTGACAGATGCTGCCAGGTTTTAAAGGGAATCAAAAAGAAGAGAGTGAGAATGTTGAAAATAGTTGGTTCAGATTATGCTCAGGTTTGGAGAAATGACCTGATAAAGAATTAATACTAGAACTATGCAATTTTAGTGGTAGAAGCAATGAGTTGACTTTCCCATTGTAGAATGAGTCACCAAATCATTATTTCATCTGATTAAAGCTAAGCTTTAGGGAATTAAGTAGAGACTAGAGCTACATTTTTTATTAATTACCAAATTTGTTATTCTAAAATAGCCTTCCCCAGTCAATTGCACTCTGGAACTCCCAGATCTGGGGCATGCAGGCAGAGAATTTGAAAAACTTTAGCCACAATTTATCTGGAAAATGCAGATTTCAAGACATCAGCCTTAATCATTTCAACTATTAAAATATATTCAAACAAAATAAACTTCTATTCAGATGTTTTTGATAATCCTACTTAGATTTTTTTTCATAAATCTTTAGAAATATGTAGAAACATGATTCAGAGTTTCAATCTAAAAGCATTTTTTTACTGAATATTCTATCAAATCTCTGAATTACAATTAGGTTGGACAGAATCAGTGAATCAAATTAGATATTTCCAACTCAGTCTGGTGATTTGATGAACATATGCTGAAAAATGTGGCTTTTTAAATTAGATTAAATTAGATCAACTTTATGAACTGGATCAGTCTTTATTCTTAACCCTAACATTCTTTCTTCTAATATACACACTTCTTAAGGACCCCTTGCCACTGCATGCAACATGTTTCTCCTAACATACCTGTTACTTATATACAACTCAGTGGACAGAACTCTTCTATCGAACTATTTATATTTCTTTTGGAAGAATTTCTCTGTGGAGCACTTTGTGTGTGAATTATGTCTCAACTGCAGAACAAAAAATATTGAAAGCTTGTTTTCAGTCTCTACTGCATCCTAAATTCACAATCATTATGGCTGAATAGCTAAGCAATTAAATGATTTTGCAGCAAGCTACCATGCACATACAACTTAATTATGATGATCAGGAATTTCAGTTGATCTAAACATTGGTCATGAGCTAAAGCTTTCATTTGTATATATGTAAAAAGCTAAATGTACTGAAGGGGCAAAGGAGATAAATTACTAAATGTCTGTTGTAGTTGAAACCTGTGTCCAACATCAGAATAAAAATACAAATATTGGGACTTGCATCAAGGCAATTGATATTAAATGCCTGATCTCCTAAATGATCTTCGTTGTACATTTTCTCTATGTACACATTCTAATACGTCCATGCAGGTTTCTAACCTTGTTAGAATTTATTCTTAAAAACTGGCATCTTCTTTGTAAAGACACAGTAGAAACAATTTACCAGCAGACTCTTCTGTGTCCACTTCAGGAAGAAGGATTTGAGTTCTTTTGTTGTGGTGTCCTTGGTCCTGCATCATAATCTTTTAGGTCGTTAGTATAATCTTTTGGGTCATTTTTGTCTTGATCTTTTTTCCATTAGCCTCTTGTATTGTAACAGCTTGGGTAATGTCTTGAGTGAGTGGCTGTGATGTAGCATTTTGGGCTTTGGTCTGTAGAGGGGGATTGGCGGTGGTGTCCTGTGTTGTTTTGGGTCTGGTGTTGGTTTTTGTGGCTGGGACTCGTTTGTTTCCAAATATATTATATATATGTAATTTAGGTTCTTCTTCTCCTCCTCCTCCTCCTGAATTAGCACTCCAGTAACAATGAGGAACAAATGTAGCTTTTTTGCATATA